>NC_046133.1:6025892-6105892 GCF_010993605.1 Petromyzon marinus | reverse complement strand
ACACAAACCTCACTGCCTCCCTCACTCCCCCACTCCCCACTCCCCATCCTCTCCCTACTCTCGCTCCCTCCCACACTCCTTGTCACCATCCCTCCCCTCCTTCCCTCCCTTCCCCGTGGCTTTCCATCCTCCCCCAAACTCCCTCCATCCCATCCCTCCCTCTCCACCCCCCCACACTCCCTCCTCCTCCTCCTCCTCCCTCACACACAGAGACTACACACACACAGAGACTACACACACACACAGCCTACAGAGACTACACACACAGACTACACACACAGAGACTACACACACAGAGACTACACACACACACAGCCTACAGAGACTACACACACAGACTACACACACAGAGACTACACACATAGAGACTACACACATAGAGACTACACACACACAGCCTACAGAGACTACACACACACACAGAGACTACACACACAGCTTACAGAGACATCACACAGCCTACAGAGACTACACACAGACTACACACACAGATACTACACGCACACACAGACTACACACACACAGCCTACAGAGACTACACACACAGACTACACACACACACACAGACTGCACACACACACAGACTACACACACAGCCTACAGAGACATCACACAGCCTACACAGACAGAGACTACACACACACACAGAGACTACACACACACAGAGAGACTATACACACAGCCTACAGAGACTACACACAGAGACTACACACACAGCTTACAGAGACATCACACAGCCTACAGAGACTACACACAGACTACACACACAGATACTACACGCACACACAGACTACACACACACAGCCTACAGAGACTACACACACAGACTACACACACACACAGACTGCACACACACACACAGACTACACACACAGCCTACAGAGACATCACACAGCCTACACAGACAGAGACTACACACACACACAGCCTACAGAGACTACACACACACACACAGAGACTACACACACAGCTTACAGAGACATCACACAGCCTACAGAGACTACACACAGACTACACACACAGATACTACACGCACACACAGACTACACACACACAGCCTACAGAGACTACACACACAGACTACACACACACACACAGACTGCACACACACACAGACTACACACACAGCCTACAGAGACATCACACAGCCTACACAGACAGAGACTACACACACACACAGAGACTACACACACATAGAGAGACTATACACACAGCCTACAGAGACTACACACAGAGACTACACACACAGCTTACAGAGACATCACACAGCCTACAGAGACTACACACAGACTACACACACAGATACTACACGCACACACAGACTACACACACACAGCCTACAGAGACTACACACACAGACTACACACACACACACACAGACTGCACACACACACACAGACTACACACACAGCCTACAGAGACATCACACAGCCTACACAGACAGAGACTACACACACACACAGAGACTACACACACACAGAGAGACTATACACACAGCCTACAGAGACTACACACAGAGACTACACACACACAGCTTACAGAGACATCACAGCCTACACAGACAGAGACTACACACACACACATAGACTACGCACACCGAGACTACACACACACAGGGACTATACACACACATTGACTACACACACAGCCTACAGAGACTACACACAGAGACTACAGAGACTACACACGCACAGCCTACACACACAGAGACTACACACACACACACAAAGACTACACACACACAGATACTACACATACACACAAAGACTACACACACACACATATACTACACACACACTGCCTACAGAGACTACACACACACAGCCTACACACACAGAGACTACACACACATAGACTACACACACTCACACAAAGACTACACACACACAGACTACACACACACAGCCTACAGAGACATCACACAGCCTACACACACAGAGAGACTACACACACATACTTTTTGGTTCTATTCGGTAAAGTCACGTAAAAGTATAAATCAACAAAAAATGAAAGAAATAAAAATCAAAAATTCACGACGTTTCGGCCACAACGCAAGTGGCCTTCATCAGGTGAAGGGACCAGACTGATGAAGGCCACTTGTGTTGTGGCCGAAACGTCGTTAATTTTTTTGTTGTTTTATACTTTTACGTCACTTTACCGAATAGAACCAAAGAGTATGGATCCTTGCAGTCACGAAAGCTTCAAATCTAGAATACACACACACAGCCTAAGGAGACTCACACACAAGAGCCTACACACACAGAGACTACACACACACACAGCCTACACACACAGAGACTACACACACACACAAGAGCCTACACACACAGAGACTACACACACAGCCTACACACACAGAGACTCACACACACAAGAGCCTACACACACAGAGACTACACACACACACAGCCTACACACACAGAGACTACACACACACACACAGAGACTACACACACAGCCTACAGAGACTACACACACACACAGCCTACACACACAGAGACTACACACACACACAAGAGCCTACACACACAGAGACTACACACACAGCCTACACACACAGAGACTCACACACACAAGAGCCTACACACAGAGACTACACACACACAGCCTATAGAGACGACACACACAGAGACTACACACACAGAGACTACACACACACAGCCTACAGAGACTCACACACACAGCCTACACACACAGAGACTACACACACAGCCTACACACACAGAGACTACACACACACAGCCTACAGAGACTCACACACACAGCCTATACACACAGAGACTACACACACACACACAGCCTACACACACAGAGACTACACACACACAGCCTACAGAGACGACACACACAAGAGCCTACACACACACAGCCTACACACACAGAGACTACACACACACAGCCTACACACACAGAGACTACACACACACACACAGCCTACACACAAAGAGACTACACACACACACACAGCCTACACACACAGAGACTACACACACAGAGCCTACACACACACAGCCTACACACACAGAGACTACACACACACACAGCCTACACACACAGAGACTACACACACACACAGCCTACACACACAGAGACTACACACACACACACAGCCTACACACACAGAGACTACACACGCACACACAGCCTACACACACAGAGACTACACACACACACACAGCCTACACACACAGAGACTACACACACACATAGACTACACATAGAGACTACACACACACACAGCCTACACACACAGAGACTACACACACACAGCCTATAGAGACGACACACACAAGAGCCTACACACACAGAGACTACACACACACAGCCTACACACACAGAGACTACACACACACAGCCTACACACACAGAGACTACACACACACAGCCTATAGAGACGACACACACAGCCTACACACACAGAGACTACACACACACAGCCTACACACACAGAGACTCACACACACAGCCTACACACACAGAGACTCACACACACACACAGCCTACACACACAGAGACTCACACACATACAGCCTACACACACAGAGACTCACACACACACACAGCCTACACACACAGAGACTCACACACACACAGCCTACACACACAGAGACTCACACACACAAGAGCCTACACACACAGAGACTACACACACACACACACAGCCTACACACACAGAGACTACACACACACACACAAGAACCTACACACACATAGACTCACACACACAGCCTACACACACAGAGACTACACACACACACGGACATTGCAGCATACACGACACCCTCCAACAATCCAAACCCCCTTCGCATTCAAACTCTGCCGTTGATTGCTGCTTTAACTCGCAATGACTCTCGTCAATTACCGCTCAAGAAGATAAGGATCCGTTCAGAATGGTGCACAGACCAGATGCATATCCGTCTCTCGCTCTCTCTCTCTCCTCTCTCTCTCTCTCCACTCTCTTTTTTTACGATCACAAGAATGAAGAAGATGCTCGGTGTAGTCGGCACTTTGCTTCGTTCATCATTTCGTTTTTTTTTAGGGGTTTTGCCCCCCCAATGCTTTGCTTTACGTGTCCACACACTCCCCCCACCCCGGCCCCCCTATTTAAATGAAAGATTTAACAAAATATTTCACGTTCTGCTCACCTCTTTCTTTACCCCTTCCTTCCCTCCCTCTCTCTCTCTCTATACCCCCTCTCTCTTTTTTTTCAGCATTTTGTTTTATTTTAACAGTGAAGGCCAACTCGAGCTGTATAGGTATTTTTCAGAAGCGCCCTGGCCACAAATTACAGCTCAGAAAAGTGGACTATCGTATGGAAATGTACACAGCAGCCACACAATCGAAACTACGTTTGCAAATGTGGAGAGAGAAACCGGTTGAACCGGAAAAAAAAATCTACAGCAGGTGTCAGGGTTGGGATCGAACCCACGAGCGCCTGCATACCAGGCGAGGGAGTTAACATCTCCTAGCCACCGTGGCACCCAGTTTGCCTGCCGCGTGGGGTGTCTGAGCGCGATCTCTCCACCCCCTCTGTATGTCTGGGTTCCGCCTGTGTTCTGCCTCTCTGTATATTCGCATGCATGTTGAACTTCTTTCGCACCGTACGTAGACAACCGTGATCTTTTATCCAAGCTAAGGGTTTTTTTTATGTATCCCAGCAGGTAAGGCCCCGTTGTGCTATGTGGCACTTAACCAACGGCACGTTTTTTATTTTTTTATTTTTTTTGAAGCAGTTAAGGCCCTACTGAGCTATGTAACTCGTTTTCAGAGGCGACCTGTCCATCACAAATCACAGAAACTGCGACCTCGGTGGCTGATATCATCGTCCTGGTGTGGACATTCTTTGCCGCATCACAATACTCTGAAACCGGAGGACCCGGAGAAAAATCCACGCATATTTGGAGTTTGCGTGTCTCTCTCTCATCATCATCATTCTCACGGTGGCTCTGAGATGTTAACTCTCTCGCCTGGTCTACAGGAGGTCGTGGGTTCGATCCCAACCCTGACGCCTGCTGCTGCTGTATATTAGTAGTCTGCGTCTCTCTCTCTCTCTCATCATCACGGTGGCTAGGAGATGTTAACTACCTCGCCTGGTGTGCAGGAGATCGTGGGTTCGTTCCCAACCCTGACGCCTGCTGCTGCATATTTGGAGTTTGCGTGTCTCTCTCTCTCATCATCATCATGGTGGCTCTGAGATGTTGACTACCTCGCCTGGTATACAGGAGATCGTGGGTTCGTTCCCAACCCTGACGCCTGCTGCTGCATATTTGGAGTTTGCGTGTCTCTCTCTCTCTCATCATCATCATCACGGTGGCTCTGAGATGTTAACTACCTCGCCTGGTGTACAGGAGGTCGTGGGTTCGATCCAAATCCTGACGCCTGCTGCTGTATATTTGGAGGTGCGTGTCTCTCCCTCTCTTCATCACCACGGTGGCTAGGAAATGTTAACTACCTCGCATGGTGTGCAGGAGGTCGTGGGTTCGTTCCCAACCCTGGCGATGTCTGCTGCTGCTGCATATTTGGAGTCTGCGTGTCTCTCTCATCATCATCATCACGGTGGCTCTGAGATGTTAACTACCTCGCCTGGTATGCAGGAGGTCGTGGGATCGATCCCAACCCTGACGCCTGCTGTTGCTGTATATTTGGAGTTTCGTGGCTTTCTCTCTCTCATCATCATCATCTCGGTGGCTCTGAGATGTTAACAATCTCGCCTGCTATGCAGGAGGTCGTGGGTTCGATCCCAACCCTGACGCCTGCTGCTGCTGCTGTATATTTGAAGTTTGCGTGTCTCTCTCTCTCTCATCATCATCATCATCACGGTGGCTCTGAGATGTTTACTAGCTCGCATGGTATGCAGGAGGTCGTGGGTTCGATCCCAACCCTGACGCCTGCTGCTGCTGTATATTTGAAGTGTGCGTCTCTCTCTCTCATCATCATCATCATCACTGTGGCTCTGAGATGTTAACTACCTCGCCTGGTGTACAGGAGGTCGTGGGATCGATCCCAACCCTGAAGCCTGCTGCTGTATATTTGGAGTTTGAGTGTCTCTCTCATGATCATCATCACGGTGGCTCTGAGATGTTAACTACCTCGCCTGATACACAGCAGGTCGTGGGATCGATCCCAACCCTGACGCCTGCTGCTGCTGTATATTTGAAGTTTGCGTCTCTCTCTCTCTCTCATCATCATCACGGTGGCTCTGAGATGTTAACCACCTCGCCTGGTATACAGGGGGTCGTGGGTTCGATCCCAACCCTGACGCCTGCTGCTGCTGCTGTATATTTGGAGTTCGCGGTGTCTCTGCGTCTCTCTCTCTCTCTCTTACCGTGGCCGTGTGGATTTTGCTCCGCATGCCATCTCCATATTGACAATGAGAATCGCACCACGCGCTTAGGAGAAGCATTCGGCTGCAGCTGTGAACGTCCACATGACGATAACGGTGACGTGAAGTGGCTTCGTTGAGCTATCGATTCTGATAGGTTGCTTATGATTTAAAAAACACAAACACAGGGGCTACGTTGCTCAGTAATTTGGGCTTTAGGGGGGGGCGTCCATAAATGACGTCATGCGATTTTGGACCATTATTGACCCTCCCCCCTCGTCACACGGCGTCACAAAACGTCAGACCCCCCCACCTTAAATATGACGTCACAAAGCTCTGCCTCCCTCCCCCCCCAAAAAAATGCTTCAAATCGCTTTAAACTATTGTCATTGTAGTTGCGTATTTTAATGTGGCGCTGCACTCTGATGTTGTAGGTAGAAAACATTTATTAAAAAGTCTCTTTAATTAAGTAGAACGTGTTGTGTCTATATTTATTTAAAGTTGCGCATTTTGATGTGACGTCACATTTCTCAAACCCCTCCCCCCCATCGTCACACATCGTCACAAATGTCTGACCCCTCCCTCCCCTCCCCCCCAGGTTCGTGACGTCATTTATGGATGGCCCCTTACCTGAAAAAATACATTAAAAAAAAACAACGTCAAAAAACGCGATTAATGAAAATCATCCAATCAGAGACGAAGACGATCCCTACCCCCAACCCTGCCCAGCGAGCCAATCAGACTCGGGGGGCACCAAATTATCTGTCTCAATCAAGGAGACGGGGGGGAGGGGAGTTCATAAAGGCCCTGTCAAAAGCAATTAACCAGTGGTGTCTCTGAGAGAGAGATTGAGAGATTGAGAGATGCTGATAATGGCCATGTCAGAAGCATTGAAGCACAGCCACGTTCCGCTCACAGCTCAGAGTGGCTCGTCTGTCACCTCGTCTTTCTCTCTCTCTATCTCTCTCTAAAATACGTCTTCGTCTCCGCCTTAGGCTGAATCCGCTCCAGTCTCACTCCTCTCTCTCTCTCCAGTTTTCTGATTATTTTTTTTTACGATCAGAGGAAGCCATAAGATGGTCGCTTTAGTCGTCAATTTGCTTCGTTCATCATTTCGTGTTTTTATTAGTTGCTTTGTTTTACCCATCGCTTTATTTTATGTGCTCCACAACCCCCCTCCACCCCATCACCCTTTTAAAATTAAATATTGTAGGTGGTCTGTGAAGCTTTCTTCGTAGACACAAACATCGACACGGAGAAGATCACTCTGCTCCTCCTCATTACCCCGTCCCCCTCTCTCTCTCTACCCCCCCTCTCTCTCTACCCCCTCTCTCTCTACCCCCTTTCACTCTAACCCCCTCTCTCTCTACCCCCTCTCTCTCTACCCCCTCTCTCTCTCTACCCCCTCTCTCTCTCTCTACCCCCCTCTCTCTCTCTCTACCCCCTCTCTCTCTCTCTACCCCCCCTCTCTCTCTCTACCCCCTCTCTCTCTCTCTACCCCCTCTCTCTCTCTCTACCCCCTCTCTCTCTCTCTACCCCCTCTCTCTCTACCCCCTCTCTCTCTACCCCCTCTCTCTCTCTACCCCCTCTCTCTCTACCCCCCCTCTCTCTCTCTACCCCCTCTCTCTCTCTACCCCCTCTCTCTCTCTACCCCCTCTCTCTCTACCCCCTCTCTATCTACCCCCTCTCTCTCTACCCCCTCTCTCTCTACCCCCTCTCTCTCTACCCCCTCTCTCTCTACCCCCTCTCTATCTACCCCCTCTCTCTCTCTCTACCCCCTCTCTCTCTACCCCCTCTCTCTCTACCCCCACTATCTCTCTACCCCCTCTCTCTCTACCCCCCCTCTCTCTCTCTACCCCCTCTCTCTCTCTCTACCCCCTCTCTCTCTACCCCCTCTCTCTACCCCCTCTCTACCCCCCATCTCTCTCTCTACCCTCTCTCTCTACCCCCCTCTCTCTCTCTCTACCCCCTCTCTCTCTCTCTACCCTCTCTCTCTACCCTCTCTCTCTACCCTCTCTCTCTACCCCCTCTCTCTCTACCCCCTCTCTCTCTACCCCCCTCTCTCTCTACCCCCTCTCTCTCTACCCCCTCTCTACCCCCCCTCTCTCTCTACCCTCTTTCTCTACCCCCTCTCTCTCTACCCCCCCTCTCTCTCTACCCCCTCTCTCTCTCTACCCCCTCTCTCTCTCTACCCCCTCTCTCTTTACCCACACCCACACCCCCCATCTCTACCCCCTCTCTCTCTACCCCCTCTCCCTACTCTCTCTCTCTCTCTCTATGTGCCCCCTGTATCCTACGTAATTAAAAAAAACAAAACTACGACAACTGCTGCATCTGCACCCAGGCGCCCCAACACAGCCCCACGGCACGCGACGGCCGCTCAAGGCTAACTCCACGCCGAGCCCGCTCCGTCCCCAGCCACCGAGCGCTCGGCCCTCCTCCGGCGCCGGACCCCTCCACGAGGGCCGACGAGGCGTCGTGGCACCGCAGAGCCGCCCCACGACGGCAGGAGATGTCCAGGCCCGCTGGCCAGACGTCTCCACCTACACGGCCACTTTACTCGCCACGTGTGTGGCGAGCTTGGCGTGGCTGGCGGGCACTTTGAACGGCGTGTTGGGGGGGGCTGGGAGGGGGGGCGGGGGGGGGGGGGGCTGGGGGGGGCTGGGGGGGGGGGCTGGGGGGGGGGGTGGATCCATCGCCCTTCGTGTGTCCGAAGATGAGGACCGTCGGGGAGAAGTGGAGGCTGAACTTTAGGAGGATGTTTCTCAGGAGCTTGAACTCTCTCTCTGTCTCTCTGTCTCTGTCTGTCTCCCTGTCTCTCTCACTCCCTCTCTGTCTCTCCCTCTCTGTCTCTTTCTCTCCCTGTGTCTCTCTGTCTCTCCCTCTCTGTCTCTGTCTGTCTCCCTGTCTCCGTCTTTGTCTCTCTGTCTCTGTCTGTCTCCCTGTGTCTCTCAGTCTCTCTCTCTCTGTCTCCCTGTGTCTCTCAGTCTCTCCCTCTCTGTCTCTTTCTCTCTCCCTGTGTCTCTCAGTCTCTCTCTCTCTGTCTCCCTGTGTCTCTCAGTCTCTCCCTCTCTGTCTCTCCCTCTCTCTCTCTGTCTCTCTGTCTCTGTCTGTCTCCCTGTCTCCGTCTCTGTCTCTCTGTCTCTCCCTCTCTGTCTCTCCCTCTCTGTCTCTCCCTCTGTGTCTCTGTCTGTCTCCCTGTCTCCGTCTCTGTCTCTCTGTCTCTGTCTCCCTGTGTCTCTCAGTCTCTCTGTCTCTCCCTCTCTGTCTATCTCCCTGTCTCCGTCTCTCCCTCTCTGTCTCTCCCTCTCTGTCTCTCCCTCTCTGTATCTCCCTCTCTGTATCTCCCTCTCTGTCTCTTTATCTCTCCCTGTGTCTCTCTGTCTCTCTCTCTGTCTCTGTCTGTCTCCCTGTCTCTGTCTCTCTCTCTACCCCTCTGTCTCTCTCCTTCCCTCTCTTTTTTTAGAATCAGAGGAAACGAGAAGATGCTCGGTGTAGTCGGCACTTTGCTTCGTTCATCATTTCGCTGTTTTTATGCTTTGCTTTATGTAAACTACCCCCCCCCCCTTTTTAAATGAAAGATTTCACAAAAGTTTTCCCGCTCTGCTCTCCTCCTTCTTACCCCTTCCCTCTCTCTCTCTACCCCCTCTCTCTACCCCCTCTCTCTACCACCCCCCCTCTCTCTACCACCCCCCTCTCTCTCTACCCCCTCTCTCTACCCCCTCTCTCTACCACCCCCCCCTCTCTCTCTACCCCCTCTCTCTACCACCCCCCCTCTCTCTCTACCCCCTCTCTCTACCACCCCCCTCTCTCTCTACCCCCTCTCTCTACCACCCCCCCTCTCTCTCTACCCCCTCTCTCTACCCCCTCTCTCTACCCCTCTCTCTACCCCCTCTCTCTACCACCCCCCCCTCTCTCTCTACCCCCTCTCTCTACCCCCTCTCTCCCTACTCTATGGCTATGTTCCCCCTGTTTTCTACGTAAACAAAAAAATACGACAAGTGCTGCATATGCCCCCAGCCCTTCTAGCAGTCCTACGGCCTCCGGCGGGTAGCTGTCTGCCTCTCTCTCTCTCTCTGAAATCTGAACCAGGGGAGGAGCCACGGGGGGCTGGGGGGGCGGCTCAGCCCCCCCCTAAAATTTTGGGAAATTCGGTAATCGGGATAACCGGATATCAAAAATCAAAATGCTGCAGGCTGCCACCTCGTGTGCTGCCCTGCAGGCTGCCACCTTGTGATGTCACCTTGTGATGTCACCTTGTGATGTCACCTTGTGATGTCACCTTGTGATGTCACCTTGTGATGTCACCTTGTGATGTCACCTTGTGATGTCACCTTGTGATGTCACCTTGTGATGTCACCTTGTGATGTCACCTTGTGATGCCACCTTGTGATGTCACCTTGTGATGTCACCTTGTGCTGCCCTGCAGGCTGTCACCTCGTGCTGCCCTGCAGGCTGCCACCTTGTGATGTCACCTTGTGATGTCACCTTGTGATGTCACCTTGTGATGTCACCTTGTGATGTCACCTTGTGATGTCATCTCGTGCTGCCCTGCAGGCTGCCACCTCGTGCTGCCCTGCAGGCTGCCACCTTGTGATGCCACCTTGTGATGTCACCTTGTGATGTCACCTTGTGATGTCACCTTGTGATGTCACCTTGTGATGTCATCTCGTGATGTCACCTTGTGATGTCACCTTGTGCTGCCCTGCAGGCTGCCACCTTGTGTGCTGCCCTGCAGGCTGCCACCTTGTGATGTCACCTTGTGATGTCACCTTGTGATGTCACCTTGTGATGTCACCTTGTGATGTCATTTTGTGATGTCATCTCGTGCTGCCCTGCAGGCTGCCACCTCGTGCTGCCCTGCAGGCTGCCACCTTGTGATGTCACCTTGTGATGTCACCTTGTGATGTCACCTTGTGATGTCACCTTGTGATGTCACCTTGTGATGTCATCTCGTGATGTCACCTTGTGATGTCACCTTGTGATGTCACCTTGTGCTGCCCTGCAGGCTGCCACCTCGTGCTGCCCTGCAGGCTGCCACCTTGTGATGCCACCTTGTGATGTCACCTTGTGATGTCACCTTGTGATGTCACCTTGTGATGTCACCTTGTGATGTCACCTTGTGATGTCACCTTGTGATGTCACCTTGTGATGTCACCTTGTGATGTCATCTCGTGCTGCCCTGCAGGCTGCCCCCTTGTGTGCTGCCCTGCAGGCTGCTTGAGCGGCAACCTTTCGAACTTATCGAACTTATCAGCCACATCGGCGGCTCCGACCCATTAATAAACTCCGCGTTCAAATCCAATAAAAAATGTGTTTTTTTTTTTACATGTGTGGAGCCCATGGGAAAACATAATCACTGAGATATCTCTCAGAATGTTGAAGTCAGCCACTCCCTCCCCACAAAAGTCAAAATCCTGGCTCCGCCCCGGCTCTGAACCCAGAAAAAAGAATGCAGTTTTATATTTTTTTGGAGCTTTAGCATCGCATCGTTCCCAGTCAGCTGTTAAAAATAAAAAAAAAATATTACGTATATATTTTTTTTGCCAGGTCAAGCCCACTGAGCTGTGTAGTTATTTATTTTTTTCGCCAGAGCTACAACAGCGACCTGGCCACGGACGATAGCGAAGCGAAGTGGCTCCAAATCGCGGGGACATTTCCGTGAGCGTGCAAATACTCCAAAGGCATGCTGTTATTCGTTTGGCATTTTTTTTTGGAGGAGAGAGTTAGAAAAAAAAATAAACCCGAATCACCCCGAAGAGAAAAATCCACGCGACCACGGAGGAGAGACGGGAGAGACAGCCTCCAAAAATATATACAGCAGCAGGCATCGTCAGGGTCGGGATCGAACCCACGGACCTCCTGCGTACCAGGCGAGGTAGTTACAATTTCCTAGCCACCGTGATGAAGATAAGAGAGAGACACGCAAACTCTAAATACATAGCATCAGGCATCGTCAGGGTCGTGATCGAACTCACGGACCTTCTGCGTACCAGGCGACGTAGTTAACATCTCCTAGCCACCGTGATGAGGATAAGAGAGAGAGAGAGACACGCAAACTCCAAATATACAGCAGCAGGCATCGTCAGGGTCGGGATCGAACCCACGGACCTCCTGTATACCTAGCGAGGTAGTCAACATCTCATAGCCACCGTGATGAGGATAAGAGAGAGAGAGAGAGACACGCAAACTCCAAATATACAGCAACAGGCATCGTCAGGGTCGGGATCGAACCCACGGACCTCCTGCGTACCAGGCGAGGTAGTTAACATCTCCTAGCCACCGTGATGAGGATAAGAGAGAGAGAGAGAGAGACGCAAACTCCAAATATACAGCAGCAGGCATCGTCAGGGTCGGGATCAAACCCACGACCTCATGTTTACCAGACGAGGTAGTTAACATCTCGTAGCCACCGTGATGAGGATAAGAGAGAGAGAGAGACACGCAAACTCCAAATATACAGCAGCAGGCATCGTCAGGGTCGTGATCGAACCCACGGACCTCCTGCGTACCAGGCGAAGTAGTTAACATTTCCTAGCCACCGTGATGAGGATGAGAGAGAGAGAGAGAGACACGCAACTCCAAATATACAGCAGCAGGCGTCAAGATCGTGATCGAACCCACGGACCTCCTGCATACCAAGCGAGGTAGTCAACATCTCATAGCCACCGTGATGAGGATATGAGAGAGAGAGAGAGAGAGACACGCAAACTCCAAATATACAGCAGCAGGCATCGTCAGGGTCGTGATCGAACCCACGGACCTCCTGCGTAGTAGGCGAGGTAGTTAACATCTCTGTTATCTCTACAGGCCCTAGAGGAAGTCCGGATCGACAACGTCAACGCGTCTTGTCCAGCCACCTCTGTGGATTGTACATCGAGCAGAGGCGATGGCCACTGCATCAGCGTCTTCATGCGGCGCTGTCAGATGCGCCCCTTCTGGCGCCCGTCTGGAACGCTCCTGCCGTCCGATAATTACGAATCCCACTGGGAGGGCGGAGCTGTGCTGTACCTTTAAAAATCATCGTCCACAATGACAAACTCATTTCTGTAGAACCACGTGCTCTTGTTGTTGTTGTTGTTGTTGTTCTTGTTGTTGTTGTTGTTTAGTTTTGTTGACCTTCCCCTCGCCACCTCCGATTTGCGCGGTTGGCTACGTACGGTGCGAAGGAAGTTTGACAGGGCGACTGCCTCCAACTGCCCAGCAGCAGCAGCAGCGTCCTTCACGAGCCTCCTCCGCAGAGGCCGATCTTGACACCGCTGGTACCGGTCATCGGCAAGTCCACTCAGCTCCACGTCCTCCTGCACCACATCACTCCATCTCTTCTCTAGCCCGTGCCGCGCCCGCTTAGCCCCCTCGATCCGGCCGAACAAAAGCTGTTTCGGCATGCGGTGGCTGGGCATGCGGGCTACATGACCCAGCAATCGCAGCCTTGCCCGCCGCAGGAGCTCACCGATGGGACCTTGCCCAGATCTTTCAAGGATTTGTGAGCTCCTCACACAATCCAGCCTGGTTAAACACAGGATGGATCGTAGGCAGGCCAGCCTAAATGTTTCTAGCCGGCGAAGATGTTCCATTAGGGGGGTCCACGATTCGCAAGAATAGAGAAGGGAGGGAATGACCGTGGCCGAGAAGACCTGAAGCTTAGTGCGGAGCGACAGACCAGGTAGCTTCCACACAGTGTTATGCAACCGATGTAAAGATAATGCCGCTCGACTGATTCGGAGTGAGACCTCTGTTGTTAAACCAGAGCCGGTCATGAACACACGGCCCAGGTATGGGAAACTCTCCACTCTGTATACAACTGCCCAATCACCGATTAGGAGTTGTGGGGGTGGAGTGTCCGATGGTACAAAATACCCAGGCAGGTGCTTAGTTTTGGTGGGGCTGATGGTAAGGCCCCATCTCTTAGTGACATGCTCCAGTCTCAGCAGCAGCGTCTCCAACTCCTCCTTTGAATTAGCAGCAATTAACAAATCATTGGCATACATAACGTGGTTGACCAATAGGTAGCCATTGCTTGACCATACCTGGGCATCGATTAGCCTCCCATTATATCTGTACCAAATGGAAATTCCCCCGGTACAGCTATTGAAGGCTTCACGAACTACGTGGTCAAAATATGTTAAATAATGTGGGAGCCAGAGGACATCCCTGTTGCCCCCCAAGGTGTACAGGGAATGGCTCTGACTCCCGGCCACGTAGTTTTACCCGGGCCCGCTCACCATCACGAAGGTCCTTAATGATCGTGAGGAGCGGGTCAGGGACTCCGACAGCACGAAGAACAACCCAGAGCCCAGGCCTACTGATGGTATCATAGGCCTTGACCAGGTCAATAAAGCAGAGATGTAGGTCTTGTTGGAATTCCCTACACCTCTGCTGTAGCAGACGGACAGAAAATATGGCATCTGTGCAGGACCACCCTTTCTTGAAACTGCATTGGGGCTCCGCAAGCCTCTCCTCAGCGTGCCTAGCAAGGCGATGTTGAATAATCCTTGCCAGGACCTTTCCCGGCACACTGAGGAGGGAGATGCCCCTGTAGTTGTTACAGTCTGTGCGGTCCCACTTCTTAAAGAGGGGGACCACAAGGGCATCCTTCCAGTCCTTGCGGAACCCGTCCAGTGGTCCAGACTTTTGTTATGATGTCATCTAGGCCAGTCTGTGCACAAATGCCACCCTCCCTCAGCATTTCGCTTGGGAGATCATCTCTGCCTGCTGCTTTTCCTGGTCTCAGACTCCGGATCGCCTTCAGTACTTCCTCAACAGATGGCACCTCAGCCAGCCACTCACAGGGGGTGACTTCTTCTTCCAATATTTGAGGCACCGCAACCTCAGCAGGGCCATCCCTACTATGCGCCACGATGTTTTCCCGGCTGGGGGATTTACACTCCCCCAGGACCTCACAGAAATGCTCAGTAAATCTACAAACCTGTTCCTGGGGATCGGAGATTGGATCACTGTTTTTTCCCCTAATGATGGTAATAGGTGTGGTGCTGCAGGTTACTTTTTTGATGGAGTTAAATAGAGATTTGTGATCGCGGGCCACTGAGGTTAGAAACATTTAGGCCGGCCTGCCTACGATCCATCCTGGGTATAACCAGGCTGAATTGTGTGAGGAGCTCACAAATCCTTGAAAGATTTGGGCACGGTCCCATCGGTGATCTCCTCCAGCAGGCAAGGCTGCGTTGGCTGGGTCATGTAGCCCGCATGCCCAGCCACCCCATGCCGACACAGCTTTTGTTCGGCCGGATCGAGGGGGCACGGGTTAGAGAAGAGATGGAGTGATGTGGTACAGGAGGACGTGGAGCTGAGTGGACTTGCCGATGACTGGTACCAGCGGTGTCAAGATCGGCCTCTGTGGAGGAGGCTCGTGAAGGATGCTACTGGGCAGTTGGAGGCAGTCGCCCTCCAACAACAACGGAGGGCGGAGGAGCGACGCTCACAACAGCGAGCGGAGCGCCGGGTGGCTAAAGCACAGCAGGTTGGCACAGTAGGGGGCACAGGTGGTGCATCAGCCAGTCATCTCAGTCAGTCGACCCGTGGCACCTGCTGGGTCTGCCACGTGACCTCCTGCCAGCGGGCGTTCGACACTTCACGTGGCCTCAAGGTGCACATGGCCTGGCACAAGCGTCGTGGTGACGTCACCGCCAACTTAGTGGCGAATGGAGGTTGTTGTTGGTTGTTGTAGTCTCTGTGTGTGATAGCGTTAATTGGCTCTGCTGGAACGCCGGTCTAGAAATCGGGGGATCAACACATCCCTCTCCGCCTCTCGCCACCCACTCCCACCTCTACCCTCCCTCTATCCCTACTGTTATCCCCCCCCCCACATCCCCACACCCCATCCCCATACCCCTCGTCCACACACCCCCTCCCTACATCCCCCTCGCCACATCCCCCTCCCCACATCCCCCTCCCCACATCCCCCTCCCCACACCCCCCTCCCCACATCCCCCCTCCCCACACCTCCCCTCCCCACACCCCCTCCCCACACCCCCCTCCCCACACCCCCCCTCCCCACATCCCCCCTCCCCACACCCCCCCCTCCCCCACACCCCCCTCCCCACATCCCCTCCCCACACCCCCCTCCCCCCACCCCCCTCCCTACATCCCCCTCCCCACATCTCCCTCCCCACACCCCCCTCCCCACATCCCCCCTCCCCACATCCCCCCTCTCCACACCCCCCTCCCCACACCTCATGTGAGAATAATGAATGTGTAAACGCTGTTGTTTAGAGTGTATTGGCTCCAGCTATAAATGTCCACGTGGCGATGGTGATGATGATGATGAGCTGCCACGGCGTTGTGATCGCTGGGTGGTGGTGGTGGCGGTGGTGGTGGCGGTAGTGGTGGAGGTGGTTGTGGTGGTGGTGGTGGTTGTGGCGGTGGCGGTGGTGGTGGTGGTTGTGGTGGTGGTGGTGGCGGTGGTGGTGGTGGCGGTGGTAGTGGTGGTGGTGGTGGTTGTGGCGGTGGCGGTGGTGGTGGTGGTTGTGGTGGTGGTGGTGGCGGTGGTGGTGGTGGCGGTGGTTGTGGTGGTGGTGGTGGTTGTGGCGGTGGCGGTGGTGGTGGTGGCGGTGGTGGTGGTGGCGGCGGTGGTAGTGGTGGTGGTGGTTGTGGCTGTGGCGGTGGTGGTGGTGGTTGTGGCGGTGGTGGTGGTGGTGGTTGTGGCGGTGGTGGTGGTGGCGGTGGTGGTGGTGGTGGTGGTTGTGGTGGTGGTGGTGGTGGTGGCGGTGGTGGAGGTGGTGGTGGTGGTGGTGGTGAAAAAAAAATAGCAGCGTAGATCGGTGTGGGTCTTAACGGGTAAGATAAAAATATATATAGTTGAGTTGAATTTGAATATTTCCTGGAATGTACACCGCTATCTTGTGGATGTGTTTGTTTTCTTTGGTTCTTTCGGTAAAGAAACGTAGAATGAGAATAAAATAATAACTACAACGCAAGCGGCAATACAATTCTCACGTCGTGATAATTTTATTGTGTTATTTTATTATTTTAGTCTCATTCTACGTGACTTTACCGAAAGAACCAAAGACGATTAATCCTTGCAGTCACGAAAGCATTAAATCGAAAATTAAAATGTGTTTGTTTGTGTGTGAATGGGTGGGTGGGTGAGTGGGTGGGTGAGTGTGTGGGTGAGTGGGTGGGTGGGTGAATGGGTGAGTGTGTGAGTGGGTGGGTGGGTGAGTGGGTGGGTGGGTGAGTGGGTGGGTGTGGGTGAGTGAATGGGTAACTGTGTGAGTGGGTGGGTGAGTGGGTAGAAGGGTGTGTGGTTGTGTGAGTCGATGTGTGAGTGAATGGGTGGATGAGTCAATGGTGGAGTGGGTGAGTGGGTGAGTGTGAGAGTGGGTTAGTGCATGAATGTATGAGTGGGTGAGTGAGTGGGTGAGTGCGTGAGCGAGTGAGTGGCTGATGGGTTGGTGTCAGTGAGTGGGTGAGTGAATGGGTAATTGTGAGAGTGGGTGGGTGTGAGAGTGGGTGCGTGAGTGAGTGGGTAAGTGGGTCGGTGGATGGATGAGTGGGTGAGTGGTTGAATGGGTTCGTATGTGGGTGGGTGAGCGAGTGGGTGAGTGAGCGGGTAATTGAGTGAATGAGTGGGTGAGTGTCTGAGTGAGTGAATGTATGGGTGAGTATGAATGGGTGTGTGAGAGTAGGTGGGTGAGTGAGTGGGTGGGTGGGTGGGTGCGTGAGTGAGTGAGTGGGTGGGTGAGTGGGTGGGTGGGTGGGTGAGTGAGTGGGTGAGTGAGTGAGTGAGTGGGTGAGTGAGTGGGTGAGTGGGCAAGTGGGTGGGTGATTGAGTGAGTAGGTGGGTGGGTGAGTGAGTGAGTGAGTGGGTGGGTGAATGTGTGGGTGGGTGGGTTGGTGGGTGAGTGAGTGGGTGGGTGAGTGAGTGAGCGAGTGGATGGGTGGGTGGGTGAGTGGATGGGTGAGTGAGTAGGAAGGTGAGTGGGTGAGTAGGTGAGTGGGTGGGTGGGTGAGTAGGTGAGTGGGTGGGTGAGTGGGTGAATGGGTTCGTATGTGGGTGGGTGAGCGAGTGGGTGAGTGAATGGGTAATTGTGTGATTGGGTGTGTGAGTGTATGAGTGAGTGAATGGATGGGGGAGTATGAATGGGTGTGTGAGAGTGAGTGAATGGGTTAGTGTGAGAGTGGGTGGGTGGGTGAGTAAGTGGGTGGGTGGGTGGACCCCCCTAATGGAACATCTTCGCCGATTAGAAACATTTAGGCTGGCCTGCCTACGATCCATCTTGGGTTTAACCAGGCTGGATTGTGTGAGGAGCTCACAAATCCTTGAAAGATCTGGGCAAGGTCCCATCGGTGAGCTCCTCCGGCGGGCAAGGCTGCGTTGGCTGGGTCATGTAGCCCGCATGCCCAGCCACCGCATGCCGAAACAGCTTTTGTTTGGCCGGATCGAGGGGGTTAAACGGGCGCGGCACGGGCTAGAGAAGAGATGGAGTGATGTGGTACAGGAGGACGTGGAGCTGAGTGGACTTGCCGATGACTGGTACCAGCGGTGTCAAGATCGGCCTCTGTGGAGGAGGCTCGTGAAGGACGCTACAGGGCAGTTGGAGGCAGTCGCCCTCAAACAACATACGGAGGGCGGAGGAGCGACGCTCACAACAATGAGTGGAGCGCCGGGTGGCTAAAGCACAACAGGTTGGCACAGTAGGGGGCACAGGTGGTGCATCAGCCAGTCATCTCAGTCAGTCGACCCGTGGCACCTGGGTCTGCCCCGTGACCTCCTGCCAGCGGGCGTTCGACACTTCACGTAGCCTCAAGGTGCACATGGCCTGGCACAAGCGTCGTGGTGACGTCACCGCCACTTAGTGGCGAATGGCGGTTATGTTATGTTATGAGTGGGTGAGTGAGTGGGTGGGTGAGTGAGTGAGTGATTGGGTGGCTGAGTAAGTGAGTGGGTGAGTGAGTGAGTGGGTAAGTGAGTGAGTGAGTGGGTGAGTGGGTGGGTGGGTGAGTGAGTGAGTGGTTGGGTGAGTGAGTGGATGAAGGGGTGAGTGGGTGAGTGAGTGGGTGAGTGGGTGGGTGAGTGAGTGAGTGAGTGGTTGAGTGAGTGGGTGGGTCGGTGGGTGAGTGAGTGGGTGGGTGAGTGAGTGGGTGGGTGGATGAGTGAATAGGATGGTGAGTGGGTGGGTGAGTGAGTGGATAGGTGAGTGGGTGAGTGGGTGAGTGGGTGGGTGGGTGGGTGAGTGGGTGGGTGGGTGAGTGGGTGAGTGAGTGAGTGGGTGGGTGGGTGGGTGAGTGGGTGAGTGGTTGAGTGGGTGAATGAGTGAGTGAGTGGGTGAGTGAGTGGGTACGTGGGTGGGTGGGTGAGTGGGTGAGTGAGTGAGCGAGTGGGTGGGTGGTTGAGTGAGTGGGTTGGTGAGTGGGTGGGTGAGTGAGTGGGTAGGTGAGTGGGTGAGTGGGTGGGTGAGTGGGTGAGTAAGTGAGTGAGTGGGTGGGTGGGTGAGTGGGTGGGTGAGTGAGTGGGTGGGTGAGTGGGTGGGTGAGTGAGTGGGTGGGTGGGTGAGTGGGTGAGTGGGTGAATGAGTGGGTGGGTGGGTGAGTGTGTGGGTTGGTGAGTGAGTGAGTAAGTGGGTGGGTGAGTGGGTGGGTGGGTGAGTGGGTGGGTGGGTGGGTGAGTGAGTCAGTAAGTGGGTGGGTGAGTGATTGGCTCAACTCCACCACTCAGAGCGCCACAATCACAATAACACTCAGCATCATCATCTTCATTGTTATTCCATCCAAACAAAGAGACGAATTAATACCCTCACACATTATATATATACACTAATTTATTTACTAAGAACCCCTGCTGTTTACCCAAGTCCACGCTCTCCCCCACACACCACCCCCTCCCTGTAACACAACCTTAACAACCACAACTACCACAACAACAGCAACAGCAGAGGCATTGGCGGGCAGAATTTAACCCATTTCACCGACGCGTCAATTACCCCCGGCGTCGCTTATCGGTCCGTAGCATCCCACCGTTCAACAAACCACCAAACAACAACAACAACCCACGCCCTGTGTTGGCAGCAAATTAAATCCAGCTCATCCCTATCAAGTTCCTTTTTGATCCCCGTTTGCAGTATGCCCCAACTGCGGTGGCTAGGTGATGTTAACTGCCTCGCCTGGTATTCAGTAGCCCGTGGGTTCGATCCCGAATTCGACGAAGCCTGCTGCGGTATGTTCGGCTTACACACACACCAACTTACACACACACACAGACATCAACCCACACACACAAACACATCGACTTACACACCCCCACAGACATCGACCCACACACACATACCGACTTACATACATACACGCATCGACCCAAAAACACACACACACACACACATCGACTTACACACACACATCGACTTACACACATCCACTTACACACACAGACATCGACCCACACACACAAACACATCGACATATACACACACACACACACACCGACTTACATACACATAGGCATCGACCCAAACACGCACACACATCAATTTACACACACACATCGACTAACACAAACACATACATCGACCCACACAGACACACATCGACTTACACACACACATACATCGACTTACACACACACACATCGACCCACACACACACAGACATCGACATACACACACACACACACATCGACCCACACACACACAGACATCGACCCACACACACACACATCCACTTACTCACACACAGACATCGACCCACACACACAAACACATCGACTTAGACACACACACACCGACTTACACACACACAGACATCGACCCACACACACACATCGACTTACACACACAAACACATCGATTTACACACACATCGACTTACACACACACACTGACTTACACACACATCGACCCATACACACACACACACCGACTTACACACACACACGCACAGGCATTGACCCACACACACAAACACATCGACTTACACACACACCAACTTACACATACACACAGACATCAACCCACACACACACACACCGACTTACACACACACAGACATCGACCCACACACACAAATACATCGACATACACACACACACACCGACTTACATACACATAGGCATCGACCCAAACACACACACACATCAATTTACACACACACACACACATCGACTAACATACACACAGACATCGACCCACACACACACATCCACTTACACACACAGACATCGACCCACACACACATCGACTTACACACACACCGATTTACACACACACAGACATCGACTTACACACAGACATCGACCCACACACACACATCGACTTACACACACACACACATCGACTTACACACACAGAGACATCTACCCACACACACAAACACATCGACTTACACACACACACATAGACTTACACACAAACACATCGACTTACACACACATATCGACTTACACACACACAGACATCGACCCATACACACAAACACATCGACTTACACACACACCGACTTACACACACACGCAGACATCGACCAACACACACAAACACATCGACTTACAAACACTCACACTGACTTACACACACACACACAGACATCGACCCACACACACAAACACATCGACTTACAAACACTCACACTGACTTACACACACAGACATCGACCCACACACACACACAAATACATCGACCCACACACACAAACACATCGACTTACAAACACTCACACTGACTTACACACACACGCGCAGACATCGACCCACACACACAAACACATCGACTTACAAACACTCACACTGACTTACACACACAGACATCGACCCACACACACACAAATACATCGACTTACACACACACAGACATCGACTTACAAACACACACACTCACTTGCACACACACACACACACATCGACCCACACACACACACAAACACATCGACTTACACACATACACATATTGACTATGCTACAGGCCCAGGTTACAGATTTGTTGACACGGTGGGGGAGTATGGGGTGGGGGGTTCCTGGGGGGCGGGAGGGGGTGGCGAGGGAGGAAGGGGACTGGATAAGTGAACGGAGGTCGCGTTCGGCTTCAAGCTTCGACATGAAACAGTCGAGGCACTCGGCGTTTCGGGCGAAGCGTCAGTGATCGTTCGAGTCTGGGACACTTTGAAGCTGCCTCTCCAACAACCCCCCACCCCCCGCCCCCCCCCCCCAAAAAAAAATAGTTTAGAGATGATTTTAATTATAATTGTAAATACAAAATATTTTTGTTTTAATCGTAAAAACCTTCACATTTAGTTTTTGTTTTGATCATCCTCTTTTCATTTTATATATTTAATTGTCGACTCGTTGTCATTAGCGCGTGGGTTCCGTGCTCAGCAGCGAGCTGATTTTTATTTTATTTTGGTAGTTGTGGTGGTGGTGGTGGTGTTTGTGATGGTGATGATGGTGGTTGGTGGTGTTGGTGGTGATGGTGGTGCTGATAGTGGTAGTGGTTGTGTTGGTATGGTTGGTGGTGGTGATGATGGGGATGGTGGTGATGGTTGTGGTGATGGTGAGAGTGATGGTGGTGATGATGGTAGTGGTAGTGGTTGGTGATGGTGGTGTTGGTGGTGATGTTCGTGGTGATGATGGCGGTAATGGTGGTAGTGGTGGTGTTGGTAGTAGTGGTGGTGGTAGTGGTTGGTGGTGGTGATTGTGTTGGTGATGGTGGTAGTGGTGGTAGTGTGGGGAATGGTACTTTAAGGGTTAGCACTACGCTGCGCTATGAACCCGGTTATCCTGGTTCGATTCCCGCTCACGGCCATCACCAGTAAACGATTATCTGAACCAGTTCTGGGCCTCCCCTAGGTCGACTCAGCCTCACATGAGTACCTGGTGCGGTGTGTAAACATCGCCACCGGGGAGACAAAGGCGGTCGGGCGTGGTGTTGGCCACTCACCCCCTCGTGTACCGTTCCGGCCTTCATAGGTGCTCGCTAACAGCACTTGCCCCTACAGTCTGTTAAAGCTATGTGGGGGATCTTTGTCTTTGTTTTGCTGGTGGACGTGGTGGTGGGTGATGGTGATGTTGGTGGTGGTAGTGTTGGTGGTAGTGGTGATAGTGGTTGGTGGTGGTGTTGCTGGTGGTGGTGGTGGTGATGGTGGTAGTGGTGGTGGTGGTGCTGTTGGTGGTGGTGCTGGTGGTGTAAGTGGGGGTGATCGTTGTGGAAGTGGTGGTGGTGCTGTTGGTGGTGCTGGTGGTGGTAGTGGTGGTGTTACTAGCAGAAGTGGTGGTAGTCATAGTGATAGTAGTGGTGATGGTGGTGGTGTTACTAGCGGAAGTGGTGGAAGTCATAGTGATGGTAGTGGTGATGGTGGTAGCGGTGGTGGCGGTGATGGCGTTGTTACTAGCGGAAGTGGTGGTAGTCATAGTGATGGTAGTGGTGATGGTGGTGATGGTGGTGATGGTGGTGTTACTAGCGGAAGTGGTGGTAGTCATAGTGATGGTAGTGGTGATGGTGGTGGCCTTGATGGCGATGGCGGTGTTACTAGCGGAAGTGGTGGTAGTCATAGTGATGGTGGTGGTGATGGTGGTGACGGTGGTAGCGGTGATGGTGGTGTTACTAGCGGAAGTGGTGGTAGTCATAGTGATGGTAGTGGTGATGGTGGTAGCGGTGGTGGCGGTGATGGCGTTGTTACTAGCGGAAGTGGTGGTAGTCATAGTGATGGTAGTGGTGATGGTGGTGACGGTGGTAGCGGTGATGGCGGTGTTACTAGCAGAAGTGGTGGTAGTCATAGTGATGGTAGTGGTGATGGTGGTAGCGGTGGTGGCGGTGATGGCGTTGTTACTAGCGGAAGTGGTGGTAGTCATAGTGATGGTAGTGGTGATGGTGGTAGTGGTGGTGGCGATGATGGTGGTGTTACTAGCGGAAGTGGTGGTAGTCATAGTGATGGTAGTAGTGATGGTGTTGACGGTGGTGGCGGTGATGGTGGTGTTAATAGCGGAAGTGGTGGTAGTCATAGTGATGGTAGTGGTGATGGTGGTAGTGGTGGTGGCGATGATGGTGGTGTTACAAGCGGAAGTGGTGGTAGTCATAGTGATGGTGGTGACGGTGGTGGTGTTACTAACGGAAGTGGTGGTAGTCATAGTGATGGTAGTGGTGATGGTGGTGGCCTTGATGGCGATGGCGGTGTTACTAGCAAAAGTGGTGGTAGTCATAGTGATGGTAGTGGTGATGGTGGTGGCGGTGTTACTAGCGGAAGTGGTGGTAGTCATAGTGATGGTAGTGGTGATGGTGGTGGCCTTGATGGCGATGGCGGTGTTACTAGCAAAAGTGGTGGTAGTCATAGTGATGGTAGTGGTGATGGTGGTGGCGGTGTTACTAGCGGAAGTGGTGGTAGTCATAGTGATGGTAGTGGTGATGGTGATGGTGGCGATGATGGTGGTGTTACTATCGGAAGTGGTGTTAGTCGTAGTGATGACAGTGGTGATGGTGGTGATGGTGGTGTTACTAGCGGAATTGGTGGTAGTCATAGTGATGGTAGTGGTGATGGTGGTGGTGACGGTGGCGGTGATGGCGGTGTTACTAGCAAAAGTGGTGTTAGTCGTAGTGATGGTAGTGGTGATGGCGGTGCCGGTGGTGGCGGTGGTGGCGATGTCGGTGTCTACGTGAATCTGCGGTGATCCCCCTGTCGATCGAGGGGGTGCCACTGGGAAACCTTCAGCCCTGCGGGGTCCGGAGACGATTTCGGGAGACGTGGAGCCCAAAGGGTTACACGGCAGCGGGAGGGTGCGGGTTGGAGCGGTGGTGCAGCGGCTGGGTGCCCGCAGCGCTGCACTTTCGCTACGACGCGGTGCCAGACGACCCGAGGGCGATTCCCGCTCGCGGCCAAAGCCACCGCCGCAACCGCCAACAATGCCACGAATACCACCACCAATTTCCACCGCCGATTCCACCACCGATACCACCACCATTACCACGAATACCACCACCATTACTACGAATATCACCACCAATTTCCACCACCGATACCGCCACCGATACCACCACCATTACCACGAATACCACCACCATTACTACGAATATCACCACCAATTTCCACCACCGATACCGCCACCGATACCACCACCATTACCACGAATACCACCACCATTACTACGAATATCACCACCAATTTCCACCACCGATACCACCATCATTACCACGAATACCACCACCATTACCACGAATACCACCAGCAATTTCCACCACCAATACCACCACCGATACCGCCACCGATACCACCACCGATACCACCAATACCACCACCATTACCACGAATATCACCACCAATTTCCACCACCGATACCGCCACCGATACCACCATCATTACCACGAATACCACCACCAATGCCAACACCAATGCCACCACCAATACCATCACCGATACCACCAATACCACCACCAATACCACGAATACCACCACCACTATCGCTACCAATACCACCACCAATTCCACCACCAATCAAACGAATACCACCACTACCACTACCAACAACACCACTACCAACACCACGACTACAACCGACACCACCACCACCACCACCTAGGTCGACTCAGCCTAAAAGTAGTACCCGGTGCGATGCTAGGTAAACATCGTCACTGGGGAGACAAAGGCGGCCGGGCGTGGTCCTGCCCACTCTCCCCCTCGCGTGCCACAGCGCCGGCCTTCATAGGTTCTCGTGAACAGCACTTGCCCTAATAGTTCGTTGAGGCTGCACGGGGGATCTGTGTCTTTGTACTTTGTGTGTGTGGGTGGGTGAGTGGGTGGGTGGAAGAAAGCTAATAAAGAGAGAGTGAGAGATCGCGGAGAGGAGAAGGGGGAGAGCGAGAGGAAAATCTGTGGGACGGAGGACAGGGGAGAAGTGGAGAGGTAAGGAGAGTGCAGAGTAAGGCAGAGAGAATTGAAAGGGTCGGGGAATGGAGAGTGAGGGGATGGGGGGAGATGGGGTAAAGATGGTGGGGATGAGATTAATGAGATAGGGGAGAGGACGGGGAGAGGGGGAGAGAAGGGGTAGAGAGAGAGAGAGGAAACGAGAAAGGAGAGAGAGAGGGGGTGACATGGAGAGGGAATGAGAGGGAGAGATAAATTAGGGAGAGAGAGAGCGTAGAGAGATTGGAGGGGGGAGAGTGCAGAGAGGGAGGGAGGGAGGGCAGAGAGGAGAGAACGGGAGAGAAGGGAGAGTGGGTATAGAGGAGGGAGCGAGATAGGAGAGAGAGAGGGGGAGAGTGAAACAGCTGGGGGGTCTGCAGTGCTCCAAACAACTATTCTACACGGACCTGCAGGGCCACCCACTGGGACAGCTGCCACCCTTCTACAGAAGCCTCTTGCAGACACGGAGCTCCCTCGCCATCAGGAGGCTGAACCAGCCGCGATTGGCCGAGGATCTGGTCTTCGAACCGATCCTCAGGAACCCCACAGACAAAGCTGCCATCCATCACCCCCACTCCAGGCATGGAGAGGCGCCTCGCCAACGCGCGGCTCACCAGGATGGGAGATCTCGTGGAGCCTGAAAAATGGGGCTGGTGGCTCGGGCCAGCAGATCATGGCCGCAAAGACAGGGGGGCTGCAGTTACTCCGGGTGGCTCCCTGGAACCTGGCCGAAGCCAGGGGGCCTTCTCAGCGGCAGCGGAGAGCACGCCCCCCATCGGCGTTGGGGAGGACGAGGCCCCTCTTGGTCCCCCTCCACCGGAGCTCTCAGTCGTGCCACTGCATCGCCAATGCCGACAAACGAAGGCGGATCACAACCTGTGCCGGCTGGAAGACCTGCCGGAGGTGGCCTTGGCAAATGTAAAGAGGAAGTTGCTCTACTCCTACATGGTCCGGTTCCACCAACAGGACACCCTGAGGAGCCACAAGGACCATGCCTGGAGGAGAGCCCTGCCCTGCGTCTCTCCGGAGAGGCCTCGCTGGAGGCAACTCCACTCCAGCCCGACGTACAACCGCATCGGCGACCTCAGCTGGAGCATGGCCCACAACACCGTCACCACCAACACCTCCCTGGCGCGCTTCACCGACACGTCCCCGGAGTGCCGGTTCTGCGGTAAAGTGGAGACGGTGGCGCACCAATACGTGGAGTGCAAGAGCCTGGACTCGCTGTTCAAGGCCCTGAGAAACATCCTCCTAAGGTTCAGCCTCCACTTCTCCCCGACGGTCCTCATCTTTGGATACCCGAAGGGCGACGGACCCCAACATCTTCAGGGGCCGGTCAACGTGCTCTTCGGCTACGCCAAGCTCGCCGTGTACAGGGCGAGGAAGGTGGCCCTGGAGGGGCAACGTCCGGCCAGCAGCCTGGGCATCTTCCACGCTCCGGTCGGAGCCAGGGTGAGTGGGCCGGAGTTCCGCCGTGCGTGGCTGACCCACGCCGTGCCGGCCTTCAAGGAGCAGTGGGCGCTGGAGGAGGCCGTGGGCTCGGTGGCAGATGACGGTAGAGAGCTCTGTGCATGCAGATCTGAGCTGCCCCGTCAGAGGCCGTTTGACTGTGGGAAGGGCTGCGTGCAGATGCAGCACTTGTCGTAGTTATAAAAAATATGTACATAGACATGAAGAAGGGAGAGAGGGTGGGTAGAGACAGGGGGTAGAGAGAGAGAGAGAGGGGATGGGTAAGAAGAAGGAGCAGAGCTTGACATCTATCGTGAAATCTTTCATTTAAGAAGGGGAGAGGGCACATGAAGCAAAGCATTGGAGAAAAAAACCACGGAATGACGAACAAATCAAAGTGCCGACTACACTGAGCATCTTCTTGTTTCCTCTGATCGTAAAAAAATAAGAGAGAGAATGAGAGAGAGAGAGACAGAGTAATAGAGAGAGAGGGAGAGAGACTTTGACTTTTAAACAACTTTTATTGCCGCCAGCAGCAAAAGCACTGGAGGCGATTTCGATACGAAATACACAAAGTCACCAGCAACACAAATAAAACAAACGCTGTACATCCACGCGCTGTGGCGCTAAATGCACCGCGCACAACACGAAATAAAAGTCACGTGGTGGTGGTGGTGGTGGTCATCGCGCACGTCACGGTGACGAGCGAGCGCTTCAGAAGGTGAACACGTGGGGGGTGACGTCCACGCTGGTACAGAGAGGGGCTTGTCCGGCTCACCAGCGTTAGAACAAGACGCGCTGCACATCACCGACACGTGGCTGTGTCACGTGGCGTGCTCCAGCCAGAGCCGCGCCTTGAGCAGGAACCTGAACACTGGAAGCAGCTCAGAGCAGCCGTCAGTGTCACCTTGCAGCGTCTTCTTCCTCGTCCTGTACACCGCCAACTTGGCCTGAGCACAGGCGAAGTTGGCGAGGTCATGGCGCTTGTTAGCCAGGTAAGGCACCACCCCATATACGAAGCTGCTGTTGTAGAAGGGCACCCCCAGTTTACTGAAGATGTCCCCCAAAAGACGAAACATTGAGTTTGAGCCGCTGGCAGTGTGAGTACCGGTGGGGGCAGATCCTCCCTGGCACCGCAGGAAATGAGAGAGAGAGAGAGTAATGGAGAGAGAGAGAGAGAGTCGGAGGCCGTTTGACTGTGGGAAGGGCTGCGTGCAGATGCAGCGAGAAAGAGAGAGCGAGAGAGAGAGCGAGAGAGCGAGATCGACTTGGAGTAGGAAGAGAGGGGGGTAGAGAGAGAGGGAAGGGGTAAGGAGAGCAGAGCGAGAAATATTTTGTTAAATCTTTCATTTAAAAAGAGGGGAGGAGGAGGGGGTAGTTACATAAAGCAAAGCATTACAAAATAAACGAAATGATGAACGAAGCAAAGTTCCGACTACACCGAGCATCTTCCTGTTTCCTCTCTGATCATGAACAAAAGAGAATGAGAGAGAGAGAGAGATAGAGTAATAGAGAGAGAGAGAGAATGAGAGAGAGAGATAGAGTAATAGAGAGAGAGAATGAGAGAGATTAATAGATAGAGAGAGAATCAGAGTACTAGAGAGACAGAGAGCGAGGGAGGGAGAGAGTTCGTCACCCGGCTACTTGGGATTCAGGTCGCGGCTGCGTACACTGCAGAGCCTCAACTCAGACACCGTCTCTCTCCCTCTATCTCTCTCTCTCTCTCCTCATCATCTCCTCCCCGTGACACGTCCACCAATTATAGATATCCCACCACAGATCTTCCACTACAGATCTCGCAATACAGAGCTGCCACTACTGATCTCCTCTCGCTATACAACCACTATTCAACCACTACACAACTAGTACACAACCACTACACAACTACTACACAACCACTATTTAACCACTACACAATCACTACACAACCACTGTACAACTACTACACAACCACTACACAACCACTGTACAACCACTACACAACCACTGTACAACCACTACACAACCACTACACAACCACTACACAACCACTGTACAACCACTACACAACCACTACACAACCACTACACAACCACTGTACAACCACTACACAACCACTACACAACTACTACACAACCACTACACAACCACTATTTATCCACTATTCAACTACTACACAACCACTACACAACCACTACACAACTACTACACAACCACTGTACAACCACTACACAACCACTACACAACCACTGTACATCCACTACACAACCACTGTACAACAACTACACAACCAATCTACAACCACTGTACAACCACTACACAACCACTGTACAACCACTACACAACCACTGTACAACCACTGTACAACCACTACACAACCACTACACAACCACTGTACAACCACTACACAACCACTGTACAACCACTACACAACTACTACACAACCACTACACAACCACTACACAACTACTATACAACCACTACACAACTACTACACAACCACTACACAACTACTACACAACCACTATTCAACCACTACACAACCACTACACAACTACTATACAACCACTACACAACCACTGTACAACCACTATTTAACCACTACACAACTACTATTCAACTACTACACAACTACTACACAACCACTACACAACCACTACACAACCACTATTTAACCACTACACAACCACTACACAACTACTACACAACCACTACACAACCACTATTTAACCACTACACAACTACTATTCAACTACTACACAACTACTACACAACTACTACACAACCACTACACAACTACTACACAACCACTACACAACCACTATTTAACCACTACACAACTACTACACAATCACTACACAACCACTATTCAACTACAACACAACCACTACACAACCACTACACAACCACTACACAACTACTACACAACCACTACACAACCACTATTTAACCACTACACAACCACTATTTAACCACTACACAACTACTATTCAACTTCTACACAACCACTACACAACCACTATTTAACCACTACACAACTACTATTCAACTACTACACAACCACTATTTAACCACTACACAACCACTACACAACTACTATTCAAATACTACACAACCACTACACAACTACTACACAACCACTGTACAACCACGTGATGCGTCGTGCTCAACGACGCGCCTGACGTCTCCACGCTCTGCCAGGCGGTTGTGGTGCACGAGAGGGGGGCCTCCTCCGCCAGGGTCAACTGGGCCAAGTGCGAGGCCCCCTCTGAGTGTTTGGGGTCGCGAGGCGGCGTTCGCTCTGTGCCCCTCCCAGGAGGAGTCAGTTGGCAGGCCGACGGAGTCAAGTACCTGGGGGTTCACCTGGGGAAAACCACCCGACATCGGATGGAACAACTGGACCAAAGTGGCCAAAATTATCGAGGCTAAATTACTGAAATGGGCGCCACGCCTCGCTCCGCAGATGTCGTTTAGGGGCCGAGTGCTCGTCGCTAACGACCTAGCTGCATCCGTGCTGCGGCACGAGACCCAAGGCCCTCCAGCCTCCTCACCAGAGTGAATCGCTCGCTCGCGCACTTTGCGTGGCAAGGAGAGTACCCGGCTCAGGCCGGGGGTTCTCTGCCTGATGGTGAGTGAGGGTGGCCAGGTTCTGGTGGACCTCATCGCCAGGGTCACGAGCTTCAGGCTCGTGGCTGTGAGGCTGCTGCTGTAGGGACGGGTGGAGCTACCCTGGAAGTCGCCGGCCCTCGCCCTGCTGATGAATGCATGGGGGTGCCTGGGGTACGGTTAGGAGCTCTTCCTGACGGACCTGAGCCTGGTCGACTACACGAGGCTGCCGGGTTATCACCGGAGCCTCTTGGACGCGTGGCGGAGCTTCGAGTGGAGCAGAACGCTCACGTCCTACGACCTCGCGCGGTTCCTGAACGAGCCCTTTATCTACAATGGCTTCTTCCAGGGGATCAGAGGACCCTGAGGCTCAACGCCTCACATCGGCAGGGCTGCGGACAGTCTTCCACCTCGTGCAGGCCCACCACCAGCCCGAGTGGAAGACCGCAGCTGAGATCGCCAGCACCGCTAGGGGCCTCCACTCCACGCTCGCCGGGGAGAAGTTGCTGCGGGACCTCGCTCCGTGCCATGAAGGAGCTGCGCCTGAAGCTGGAGGCACCGGGGGATGGTGGCGGCCCTCCCCACCTCCTCCTCCTCCTCCTTCCAGGAGTTGTGCTTCTCCTGCACGCAGCCCCCTGGCCACAGCGACTCCAGCAAGCGACTGAAGCTCCGAAGGCTGCAGGAACTTGCCCCTGAAGAGTGCCCCGGACACAGCGCTCCACACGTGGCTGTGTCAAGGCGCTCCACACGTGGCTGTGTCAAGGCGCTGCATTCCCAGGACCTGTCCGACCTACCGGACACACAAAATGGAGAGACCATTTCTCTCCCCTCATTGCGGCCGCCCATAGCCAAACGCTGCGGTGACCTCCGGTGAACGTTGGCACACCGGATGTTGCCATCGGCCGTGTGGCTCAGCCGAATCTCACCGGGGAGACCAGACATGGTGCGTTTTCTGCGGTGCCAGGGAGGATCTGCCCCACAAGTACTTACGCTGCCAGCGGCTCAACTCAAACGTTCCGCCTTTCGGGGACCATGTTCATGAGTCTGGGGGTGCCCTTCTACGACAGCGGCAGCTTCGTATATGGGGGGTGGTGCCTTATCTGGCTAGCGAGCGCCATGACCTCGCCTATCGCTCTCTCTCTCTCCATATATATAAATATATCGCTCTCTCTCACGCTCTCTATCGCTCTCTCTCTCTCTGTCAGTCTACGTTACGACCTCATAAACGCGCATTATACGACCTCGGGACTCGCTTGCCCATTCTCTGACATTCATTTACTGGCGGGAAACCACTCCGTGAGATGAATACACGCCCATTCGCAAAGTAAAAAAAAAACGTGGCCCAAAAGTGCAATATACATGAGAGCGACGTTTCGGGCAGTGACCCTACTTCAGAGCGCATAACCGCCAAGGGGTCACGCAGATGGCTTGAGAACAAAGACGAAGGCAAAGAACCCCCGTGTAGCCTTCATCACGATGCTGGGGCAAGTGCTGTTAGCGAGCGCCTATTGAAAGGCTGCCACGGCACAAGAGGGGGTGGGTGGCCAGCGCCACTCCCGGCCGCCTTTGTATCCCCAGTGGCGATGCTTGCCACGCATCGCACAGAGGAACTCGGTTGAGGCTGAGTCTACCGAGGGGAGGCCCAGGACCGATTCGGATAACCACCACTCCTGGCATAGATACAAAGACAAAGATCCCCTGTGTAGCCTGCAGCATACCGTTGGGGCAAGTGCTGCTCGCGATCACGGATATACGCGCACGCACAGGTGATGTTGAGTGTTACAGGTTGTTATATCTCTCATCTCCCCCATCTCTCTCCTCATTCTCTATGAAATCTCCCTCCCATCTTCCTCTCCTCCAAGCTCTCTCACGACTCTCAATCCTCGTCCTCCGCTCTCACCTACTCTCTTCTCCGACCCTCTTTCTCTTTATTATTTGTCGAGGTTTTTTTGTTTTTGTTTTAGCGACCATAAGGAAGCAAGGAGATGCTCGGTGCAGTCGGCGCTTGGCTTCGTTCATCATTTCGGGTTTTTTTTCAATGCTTTGCTTTATGTTAGCACCCCCACCCCTTTTAAAATGACAGATTTCCCTCTCTCTCTCTACCCCCTCTCTCTCTACCCCCTCTCTCTCTCTACCCCCTCTCTCTCTCTCTACCCCCCTCTCTCTCTCTCTACCCCCTCTCTCTCTACCCCCTCTCTCTCTCTCTCTACCCCCTCTCTCTCTACCCCCTCTCTCTCTACCCCCCCCCTCTCTCTCTCTCTCTACCCCCTCTCTCTCTACCCCCTCTCTCTCTACCCTCTCTATCTCTACCCCCTCTCTCTCTACCCCCCCTATCTCTCTACCCTCTCTCTCTCTCTACCCCCTCTCTCTCTACCCCCCCTCTCTCTCTACCCCCTCTCTGTCTACCCCCTCTCTCTCTATTCCCTCTCTCTCTCTCTACCCCCTCTCTCTCTACCCCCTCTCTCTCTACCCCCTCTCTCTCTACCTCCTCTCTCTCTCTACCCCCCTCTCTCTCTACCCCCCTCTCCCTCTACCCCCTCTCTCTCTACCCCCTCTCTCTCTCTACCCCCCCCCCTCTCTCTCTACCCTCTCTCTCTCTATCCCCTCTCTCTCTACCCCCTCTCTCTCTACCCCCTCTCTCTCTCTACCCCCTCTCTCTCTACCCTCTCTCTCTCTCTACCCCCTCTCTCTCTCTACCCTCTCTCTATCTCTACCCCCTCTCTCTCGCTCTACCCCCTCTCTCTCTCTCTACCCCCTCTCTCTCTCTACCCTCTCTATCTCTACCCCCTCTCACTCTACCCCCCTCTCTCTCTACCCCCCTCTCTCTCTACCCCCTCTCTCTACTCCCCTCTCTCTCTACCCTCTCTCTCTACCCTCTCTCTCTCTACCCCCTCTTTCTACCCTCTCTCTCTCTCTACCCCCTCTCTCTCTACCCCCTCTCTCTCTCTACCCCCTCTCTCTACCCCCCTCTCTCTCTACCCTCTCTCTCTCTACCCTCTCGCTCTCTACCCCCCCTCTCTCTACCCCCTCTCTCTCTCTACCCCCTCTCTCTCTACCCCCTCTCTCTCTACTCTATGTCTATGTTGCCCCTGTTTGAAACGTAAATATTTGTATATTTTGTTTAAACTACGACAAGTGATGCATCCTCTCCCTCCTCTCTCTCTTCCCTCTCTATCTTGTTTTTTGTTTACGATCAGAGGACGCAAGAAGATACTCGCTTTAGTCGGCACTTTGCTTCGTTTATCATTTAGTTTTTTAGTTTAGTTTTTATTCCCATTGCTTTGCTTTCATGTGCTCCCCTCTCTCATCTCCCCGCCCTATCTCCCTCCCTCCTCTCCCGTGCCCCCCACTCTTCCCTCATCCCTCACATTGGCCAGAGTAGAGATACTACAGTAGCAGCAGCAACAACAGCAGCAACAACAGCAACAACAGCAACACCAACAACAGCAGCAACAACAACAGCAACAACAACAGCAACAACAGCAGCAGCAACAACAGCAACAACAGCAGCAACAACAACAGCAACAACAACAGCAACAACAGCAGCAACAACAACAACAACAACAGCAACAACAACAACAGCAACAACAACAGCAACAACAGCAGCAACAACAACAATAACAGCAGTAGCAACAACTGCAACAACAACAATAACAACAACAACAATAACAGCAGTAGCAACAACAGCAACAACAACAATAACAACAACAGCAGCAGCAACAACAACAGCAACAACAGCAACAACAGCAGCAGCAACAACAGCAGCAACAACAACAGCAACAACAACAATAACAGCAGCAACAGCAACAACAACTGCAACAACAACAGCACACACGTGTGAACACACACACACGTGTGAACACACACACACGTGTCCACACACACACACGTGTGAACACACACACACGTGTCCACACACACACACGTGTGAACACACACACACGTGTGAACACACACACACGTGTGTGTGTGTGTGAACACACACACACACGTGTCCACACACACACGTGTGAACACACACACACGTGTCGATACACACACACGTGTGAACACACACACACGTGTCCACACACACACACGTGTGAACACACACACACACGTGTCCACACACACACACATGCGTGTGAACACACACACACACGTGTGAACACACACACGTGTCCATACACACGTGTGTGTGTCCACACACACACGTGTCCACACACACACACGTGTGAACACACACGTGTCCACACACACACACACGTGTCCACACACACACACACACACGTGTCCACACACACACACACACGTGTCCACACACACACACACACGTGTCGACACACACACACCTGGACACGACACCATCAATCACCGAGAGACGTCAGGGCCCTGACCTTAGCGCCTAGCAAAGGTCTCCGCATTAGAAACGGCGTGATGATGGCCTTTCGTGTCACCCAGCCTGTTCATAATTCGATATTAAACAATGAAATAACTGACACGCACAGAGAGAAAGAGAGAGACAGAAAGACAGACGCAGAAAAAAGTTAGAAGAAACCTCAAGATTTTGGTGTTTTTTTTTTTGCGGAGCGAAATGAAAATATATCCAAAGACAAAGATCCCCCGTGTAGCCTCAACGGGCTGCTTTGGGGCAAGTGCTGAGGGTGAGCAGCAGCAACTATGAAGGCCGGCAATGTGGCAAACGAGGTGGTGGGTGGCCAGCACCACGCCCGGCCGCCTTTGTCTCCCCCAGTGGGCGATGTTCACTGCACACCGCACCAGGTACTCATTCGAGGCTGAGTCGACCTAGGGGAGGCTCTAGCCCGCAGGTCGACTATAGATACCATCAGCACATCGATGTTCATCCAGCAGTGGATAGACCACGCTGGTGCTGGTTACACTGAGAGACTGAGTTTCAAGTTTCAAGTTTAATTTATTAGGTAATAGGCTAGTAGTAGTGTACACTACACTATAGTAGTGTACACTACGCTATACACTATACTACTACTGTGTAGTAGTGTAGTGTATAGTGTAGTGTACTACTGTGTAGTAGTGTAGTGTATAGTGTAGTGTACATTGGTGTATAGTCGTGTGTAGTAGTGTAGTGTATAGTGTAGTTTACACTACTGTGTAGTAGTGTATAGTGTAGTGTACGCTGGTGTGTAGTAGTGTGTAGTAGTGTAGTGTATAGTGTAGTGTACACTGGTGTGTAGTGTAATGTATAGTGTAGTGTACACTGGTGTGTAGTAGTGTGTAGTAGTGTAGTGTATAGTGTAGTGTACACTGCTGTGTAGTCGTGTTTAGTAGTGTAGTGGATAGTGTAGTGTACACTACTGTGTAGTAGTGTAGTGTATAGTGTAGTGTACTACTGTGTAGTAGTGTAGTATATAGTGTAGTGTGCACTACTGTGTAGTGTAGTGTATAGTATAGTGTGCACTACTGTGTAGTAGTGTAGTGTATAGTGTAGTGTACACTACTGTGTAGTGTAGTATAGTGTAGTGTATAGTGTAGTGTACACTGGTGTATAGTCGTGTGTAGTAGTGTAGTGTATAGTGTAGTGTACACTACTGTGTAGTATAGTGTAGTGTATAGTGTAGTGTACACTGGTGTATAGTCGTGTGTAGTAGTGTAATGTATAGTGTAGTGTACACTACTGTGTTGTAGTGTACACTAGTGTGTAGTAGTGTAGTGAATAGTGTAGTGTACACTGGTGTGTAGTAGTGTTTAGTAGTGTAGTGTATAGTTTAGTGTACACTACTGTGTTGTAGTGTACACTAGTGTGTAGTAGTGTAGTTTATAGTGTAGTGTACACTAGTGTGTAGTCGTATAGTGTAGTGTATAATGTAGTGTATAGTGTGTAGTATAGTGGAGTGTATAGTGTAGTGTACACTAATGTGTAGTATAGTGTAGAGCATAGTGTAGTGTACACTTGTGTTTAGTAGTACAGTGTATAGTGTAGTGTATACTAGTGTTTAGTCATGTGTAGTAGTGTAGTGTATAGTGTAGTGTACACTAGTGTGTAGTCGTATAGTGTATGGTGTAGTGTATAATGTAGTGTATAGTGTGTAGTATAGTGGAGTGTATAGTGTAGTGTACACTGGTGTGTAGTAGTGTAGTGTATGGTGTAGTGTATAATGTAGTGTATAGTGTGTAGTATAGTGTATAGTGTAGTGTACACTGGTGTGTAGTAGTGTAGTGTATGGTGTAGTGTATAATGTAGTGTATAGTGTGTAGTATAGTGTATAGTGTAGTGTACACTGGTGTGTAGTAGTGTAGTGTATGGTGCAGTGTATAATGTAGTGTATAGTGTGTAGTATAGTGTATAGTGTAGTGTACACTGGTATAGTGTAGTGTATGGTGTAGTGTATAATGTAGTGTATAGTGTGCAGTATAGTGGAGTGTATAGTGGGCCAAGGTTCAGAGGCGGGGAAGCTCCTGGAACCTGCCGGAGTGTTCTAGAATGGGGGGGGCGTGGCCAGAGGCGGGGCTTGGCCACGCCTAGGAGTATAAAAGGGAGACGTGACGGGAGGTTCGGGGCTGTCGCAGTGGTTCGTAATCGTCTCTTCTTCATCGCCCGGCCGTATCGCCGATCTCCGTGTACGGTCCCCATCGTCGTCGTCGCTGTATTCGCCAGCCAGCGATGCAGTGGGTCGTCTGTACGTGGCTCTGTGACGTCAACAAGGAGTCGTGATCCGAGTTCGATTCCCGCTCACGGACGAGATCGAGCCTGCAGCCTGATACGCAGGGAGAGGCAGGGCGACAGACTGTCGGAACTTGCAGCGTGCCGTCAAGACGCATGCACGCACACACACACAGAGAGAGAGAGACAGAGAGTGTTCACGTGATCCACCATCGGTCTCACCGCATAGTCAACCTGCAGTAGGATAGTCACCACCACCAACGCGATCCACAGAGGTCTGATTAACTGTAATGATGACGATGATGGTGGTGGTGATGATGAAGCCCGGTGGCTTGCGCACTTTGGCATTCGTTAATTGAGCGAGCCTGCAATTAAGTTGAGCGCACGAGTTCGTGATACAATTAACGCGCTACCCACTCACTAATCATAGAGCGGTGGTGGCTGTGGGGGTGGGAGCGGTGGTGGTGGTGGGGGCGGTGGTGGTGGTGGCGGTGGTGGTGGTGGTGGCGGTGGTGATGGTGGTGATGATGGTGATGGTGGTGATGGTGGTGATGGTGATGGTGGTAATGGTGGTGATGGTGGTGATGGTGGTGATGGTGGTGGTGATGGTGGTGATGTTTGTGATGGTGGTGGTGATGGTGGTGGTGATGGTGGTGATGGTGATGGTGGTGATGGTGGTGGTGATGGTGGTGGTGATGGTAATGGTGGTGGTGGTGGTAGTGGTAGTGGTGGTAGTGGTGGTGGGGGCGGTGGTGGTGGTGGCGGTGGTGGTGGTGGTGTTGGTGGTGAGTCGCCGTGTGTCGAGATGCGATGGAGGGGAGTGGAGTGAGATGAGAGGGGAGAGGTAGGAGAGAGCGTGGAGGGGAGTGGAGTGAGATGTGAAGGGAGTGGTGGGAGAGAGCTTTTCATCATAACCATCATCGTCGTGTGGAAATGTACATCGGCAACCAAATAACTCTAAACGCGTGGTGATGTCGAATCTAAATGTGGAGGGGGGGAAATAACCGGAGGACCCGGAGAAAAATCCACGCGACCACGGAGAGAGAGAGAGAGACGCAGACTCCAAATATACAGCAGCAGCAGGCGTTTAGGGTCGGGATTGGACCCACGACCTCCTGTGTACCAGGCGAGGTAGTTAACATCTCCTATCCACCGTGATGAGAGAGAGAGAGAGAGAGACACGCAGACTCCAAATATACAGCAGCAGGCGTTTAGGGTCGGGCTTGAACCCACGACCTCCTGTATACCAGGCGAGGTAGTTAACATCTCCTAGCCACCGTGATGATAATGATGATGAGAGAAAGCCGCAAACTCCAAATATCCATCAGCTAGCATGGTTAGGGTGGTGATCGAACCCACGACCTCCTGTATACCAGGCGAGGTAGTGAACATCTCCTATGCACCGTGGATCCCGATGATCGATTATACGCTCACGGCCGCCGCCACCACCAGTGACGATTATCTGAACCGGTCCCGAGCCTCCACCAGATCGACACAGCCTCGGTATCGGCGAGTGAACATCGCCAATGGGTGAGACAAAGGCGGCCGGGCGTGGGGGTACTGCCCACCCATCAACCTCTAGGTGTGCCGCGGTGCCGGTAGCCGTCATAGGTACTGCCCGCTGACAGCACTTGCCCCCAAAACAGTCCGCGAAGGCTACAGGGGGGTGGACGGGAGATCTTTATCTTCAGTGTTCTCATTTTAAACGGGGAGTTGACATTTAACAAAATGCGCATTAAGGGGACGCGACCGTGTGTATGTAATTCACGGGACGCATCAACAATAAACGAGGTAATTTAATTAGGGCCTGACTCGGCGATTTCATAGCACTGGTAGGTGGTGGCGGTGGTGATGGGGGTGGTGGTAGTGGTATGGGTGGTGTTGGTGATGGTGGTGATGGTGGTCATGGTGTTGATGATGGGGATGTTGGCGATTGTGGTGGTGGTGGTGATGTTGATGATGGTGGTGCGGTGGTAGTGATAGTGGTGTTGGTGGTGGTGGTGATGGTGGTGGTAGTGAAAGAAGTGGTGTTGGTGGTGGTGGTGATGATGGTGGTGGTCGCTATGCCGCTACACGTGGCTGCCCGTAGTAAACCAGGCGCTGTGGAAGCAGCGAGATCGAGGGTTAGTGGATCACTCTCAGATGGAACGTCAAACTCCCTATCCGTGGGTGAGTGTCAAAGTGTGCAGACTCCGTGTCACTACGCACACGGACAGAGACGACAATAAGATCCCCCGTGTAACCTTCAGCAGACTGTAGGGGCAAGTGCTCTTAGCAATTAGCGCCTGTAAAGGCTACCGGCGCTGTGGCACACGAGGGGGTGGGGGGCCAGCACCACGCCCGGCCGCCTTTGTCTCCCCAGTGGCGATGTTTACTGCACACCGCACCAGGTACTCGACTTAGGGGAGGCCACACACACACACACAGACACCACCACAAACCAACACACACCCACACACATACACACACAACCACACACACACACATCAACACACCCACACACACCAAGACACACACACAAACGCACACATACAAACTCCCACACACACACGTACATGCACGCACACACACACACACGCAAATTCACGCACTCACACACACAAACCCACACGCACACACACTCACTCACAAACGCACACACACAAACACACACAAACTCACAAACATAGGCACGCACAAACACACAAATTCACACACAAACGCAGATAAACGCACACGCAAACTCACACATAGAAAGGCACACAAACTCGCACACAAACGCACACACAAATTCACACACAAACACACACACACAAACCCACACACACAAATTGACATACAAACACACACACAAACCCACACACGCACACACACAAACACACACAGACAAACTCCCACACATACACAAACTCATAAACATATACACACACGCAAGCACACACACGTACATATACGCACACACACAAACACACAAATTCACGCACGCACTCACACAAACACACACGCAAACTCACACACAAACATACGCACACACGCACACGCCACACGCACACACACGTACGCACACACACATACGCACACACGTACACACACACATACGCACACAAACACACACACATACGCACAAACACACGCACACACAACAACTACCGCCATTCGTCACTAAGTGGCCGTGATGTCACCACGACGCTTGTGCCAGGCCATGTGCACCTTGAGGCCACGTGAAGTGTCGAACGCCCGCTGGCAGGAGGTCACGGGGCAGACCCAAGTGCCACGAGTCGACTGACTAAGATGACTGAGATGGATCATGCACCACCTGTGCCCCCTACTGTGCCAACTTGCTATGCTTTAGCCACCCGGCGCACCGCTCGTTGTTGTGAGCGTCGCTCCTCCGCCATCCTATGTTGTTGGAGGGCGACTGTCTCCAACTGCCCAACGAACCTCCTCCACAGAGGCCGATCTTGACACCGCTGGTACGAGTCATCGGCAAGTCCACTCAATTCCACGTCCTCCTGTACCACACCACTCCATATCATCTCTAGCCCATGCCGCGCCCGTTTAGCCCCCTCGATCCGGCCGAACAAAAGCTGTTTCGGCATGCGGTGGCTGGGCATGCGGGCTACATGACCCAGCCAACGCAGCCTTGCCTGCCGGAGGAGCTCACCGATGGGACCTTGCCCAGATCTTTCAAGGATTTGTGAGCTCCTCACACAATCCAGCCTGGTTAAACCCAGGATAAATCGTAGGCAGTCTAGCCTAAATGTTTCTAACCGGCGAAGATGTTCCAATAGGGGGTCCACGTTTCGCAAGCATAGAGAAGGGAGGGAATGACCGTGGCCTGTAAAGACCTGAAGTTTAATGCCGAGCGATAGACCAGGTAGCTTCCACACAGCGTTACGCAACCGATGAAAAGATATTGCCGCTCGACTGATTCGGAGTGAGTCCTCTGCTGTTAAACTGGAGCCGGTCATAAGCACACTGCCCAGATATTGGAAACTCTCCACTCTCTCCATAACTGCCCCATCACCGATCGGGAGATGTGGGGGTGGAGTGTCCGATGGTACAAAATACCCAGGCAGGTGCTTAGTTTTGGTGGGGCTGATGGTAAGGCCCCATCTCTTAGTGGCATGCTCCAGTCTCAACAGCAGCGTCTCCAACTCCTCCTCTGAATGAGCAGCTATTACCAAATCATCGGAATACATAACGTCATTGAGCAATAGGGAGCCATCCCTTGACCGCACCCAGGCATTGATCAGCCTCCCATTATATCTGTACCAAATGGAGATTCCCCTGGTACAGCTATTGAAGGCTTCACGATCTACGTTGTCAAAATAGATGTTAAATAATGTGGGAGCCAGAGGACATCCCTGTCGCACCCCAAGGTGTACAGGGAACGGCTCTGACTCCCGGCCACGTAGTTTTACCCGGTCCCGCTCACCATCATGAAGGTCCATAATGATCGTGAGCAGGGGGTTAGGGAATCCAAAAGCACGAAGAACAACCCAGAGCCCAGGCCTACTGATGGTATCATAGGCCTTCACCAGGTCAATAAAGCAGACCTGTAGGTCTTGTTGGAATTCCCTACACCTCTGCTGTAGCACACGGACAGAAAATATGGCATCTGTGTAGGACCGCCCTTTCCTGAAACCGCATTGGGGTTCCACAAGCCTCTCCTCAGCGTGCCTGACAAGGCGATGTTGAATAATCATTGCCCGGACCTTTCCCGGCACACTGAGGAGTGAGATGCCCCTGTAGTTGTTACAGTCTGTGCGGTCCCCCTTCTTAAAGAGGGGGACCACCAGGGCATCCTTCCAATCCTGCGGAACCCGTCCAGTGGTCCAGACTGTTGTTATGATGTCAAATAGGGCAGTCTGTGCACAAACGCCACCCTCCCTCAGCATTTCGCTTGGGAGATCATCTTTGCCCGGTGCCTTTCCTGATCTCAGACTCCGGATCACCTTCAGTACTTCCTCAACAGATGGCACTTCAGCCAGCCACTCACAGGGGGTGGCTTCTTCCAATATTTGAGGCACCACAGCCTCAGCAGGGTCATCCCCACTTTGTGCCACGATGTTTTCCTGGCTGAGGGATTTCCCTTCCCCCATGACCTCACAGAAATGCTCAGCAAATCTGCAAACCTGTTCCTGGGGGTCGGAGATTGGAACACCGTTTTTTCCCATAATGATGATAATAGGTTTGGCGCTGCAGGTTACTTTTTTAATGAGTTAAATAGATATTTGTGATCACGGGCCACTGAGGCTGACTCCATCTCATCAGCAACCCGCGACCACCACCCATCCTTGCAGCGCCTCACGGCTCTCCGAACCTCCGAGTGAAGGCTGCGGTAAGCCTCCTCATTCTCTGACGTGGGATTCTGTAGCCGATGACAGTGGGCCTGTCACTTTTTCTCAACTACCCTGAACACCTCCTCTGTCAGCCAGGGTCTCTGGGGAGGTCTGGACCGCGTAGCCAAAGCAGCCATTGCAGCTACATTTGTCACAGTCCTAAACCTCGCCCATTTACCCTCGACATCAGGAGGAGAGGGGGACGATGCCAACTCCAGCTGCAAGCGATGATGAAATTCTCGCTTGCAACTTTCATCAGCTAACTGAGACCAGGCCACTTTAGGTTTGGAATGGGGTCCTGGGTGTACACCCACCACCGGAGTGGAAGAATGGCAGGCGCTTCTTACTGATGACTATTCGATGGTCAGAGGGCAGATCAGCTCCACGGTAGGTCCTGGTGTCAAGGAAATGGGCTCGCATCCGCTGGTCCGTCACTATGTAGTCCAGCAGATGTTCTTGCTTGGACCCGGCATGCATCCATGATGTTGTGTGGATGCGCCGATGCCGGAACAGCGTGTTGGTAATTACAAGCCCATGGGCTGCACAAAAATCTAGCAGCCTCCTACCGTTGTTATTGAGCTGATCTGGCCCATGCCCGCCAATCACTCCAGACCAGGTGCCAGCATCATGACCAACTCGGGCATTGAAGTCACCCAACAAGCACTTGTGACAGGAGGTCATAGAAGGCATCTGACTCATCGGCTTTGCCTGCATCCCTCCACGGATGTTCGTCTTCGGTGGGGGCATAAGTAACCACGACCACCACTCCTCACCTCCGGTTGATGGGAAGGCGAGCCCAAAGTTGCCTGGGGCTTACAGCTTCCCACACCTCACCGCCACGCTCCCACGCCCCCTTCATTCTTGTTCAAAAGGAGAGCCACACCCTGTTGTTTGGCAGTCTGCTGCCCCGAGTAGAGGACTGTCCACCCCTCATGGTGGCAGGAGCCAGAGCCGGTCCACCGGCCCTCCTGAATGCCGCATAGATCCAGGCGGTACCGGTCCAGCTCGCGACAGAGGAGTGGCAGCCTCTCCTCCGCAGTGAGCATTCGAACATTCCACGTGGCCACACGTAGTGGCTTTTCGTTGTTTCTGGAGGAGCCCCGAGGGTAGAGATTCAATTTCCTGGCTCCGCCAATTGGGGTTTGGCCAGGAGACGTCATAGACGCCTGTCCCCCCGGGGCCTCCGGCACAAGCATATTAGTTATATATTTAAGTCGTAGTTTCGTGGTAATTTTTTGAAGGTGGAGGGGTTACCAACCCCTCGCACCCGTCCAGAGCCCTCGTTTAGCCACTGTTGTGGTCACAGACGCCATGAGGGGAGAGGACCAATCGGAATTGGCCCTCCCCCCACAGCACTGTCCACGACAGAGTTGCCCGTCCGGCACCGCGACGAGGTAGGGGGTGGTGCTAACGTTTTTTTTAAATAAATAAATACAAGCACCGTTCTAAAATAAATAAATAAATACAAACCGCCACTTCTTTCAAATGTTTCTTGCCGTTGCCTTTCACACCTGATGATGACCGTTTGTGTTATAGTCGAAACGTCGTGAGAATTTTATTGTTTATATTTTTTTTTATTTTATTGTTTCCCTTCAACGTGACTTTACCGAAAGAGCTAAGAATATGAATTACTGCAGTCACGAAAGCTTTAACTCAAAATTTGAGGTAGGGGGTTGTTTTGCCGGACACACACACTAACACACAAACAAAGATCCCCCGTATAGCCTTAACAGACTGTAGGGGCAAGTGCTGTTAGCGAGCACCTATGAAGGCCGGAACGGTACACGAGGGGGTGGGTGGCCAGCACCACGCCCGACCGCCTTTGTCTCCCTAGTGGCAATGTTTACACACCGCACCAGGTACTCATTTGAGGCTGAGTCGACCTAGGCGAGGCCCGGGACCGGTTCAGATAATCGTCACTGGTGTTGGCCGTGAGCGAGAATCGAACCCGTGTCGCCGGGTTCATAGCGCAGCGCGCTAACCGCTACACTATCGCTCCCCACACTAACACACACACTAACACACACAAACACACGCAAACTCACACACACGCATACGCACACACGCACTCACACACACGCTCACACCACCGCACTCACAACGATAACATTGAGCTCTATAATAGCTGCTGCGCGCTTACAAGACTCCACCACTTGGGATGTTATTTTTTTAACACGAAAAACTTTAATCCCAGGATTGATCCCAGTCATCCTTCTTACCTTGCCTCCTCATTCATAAGAACATTCCTGTATTCATACTCGACTGCACATGTGTCATTACTTCCACGACATACGCATGCCGTGTGTGTGTGTGTGTCAGTGATGCGATTCCCGCTCACGGCCCAGCATCAGTGGCGATTATTTGAACCGGTTTCTGGGCCTCCCCTAGGTCGACTCAGCCTCGAGTTGAGTAGCTGGTGCTGTGTGTAGTAAAGTAAAAACAAAGTAAAAAAATACATCCCCACTGGGGAGACAAAGGCGGCCGGGCGTGGTGCTGGCCACCCACCCCCTCGTGTGCCGTTCCGGCCTTCATAGGTGCTCGCTAACAGCACTTGCCCCAACAGTCCGTGAAGGCTATACGGGGGATCTTCTTTGGTTCTTTCGGTAAAGTCACGTAGAATGAGAATAAAATAATAGTGAGAATTTTATTGTGTTATTTTATTTTATCAATTTATTATTTTATTCTCATTCTACGTGGTGACTTTACCGAAAGAACCAAAGAAGATTAATCATTGCAGTCACGAAAGCTTTAAATCGAAATTTATACGGGGGATCTTTGTCCGGCCTTTATAGGTGCTGCTTCTCGCTAACAGCACTTGCCCCAGCAGTCCGTGAAGGCTATACGGGGGATCTTTGCCCGGCCTTCAAAGGTGCTGCTTTTTCCAATCAGCACTTGCCCCAGCAGTCCGTGAAGGCTATACGGGGGATCTTTGCCCGGCCTTCAAAGGTGCTGCTATTCGCTAACAGAACTTGCCCCAGCAGTCCGTGAAGGCTATACGGGGGATCTTTGCCCGGCCTTTATAGGTGCTGCTTCTCGCTAACAGCACTTGCCCCAGCAGTCCGTGAAGGCTATACCGGTGCGGGTTGGGGGGCTTTGCCTTTGCTCCGTGTGCGTGCGTGTAACGACTCCCGCTGACTGCACTCAAAGGGGATTAAATTGACATTCAAAGGGGAGCGAATTAATCCTACACTTGGGGGCTGATGTGAATTGAGTGTGCATCTGTGTGTGTGTGTGTGCACGTGTCTGTGTGTGTGTGTCTATGTGTGAGCGCGTGTCTGTGTCTGCGTGTGTGTGTGCGTGTGTATGTGCGCGTGTATGTGTATGTGTGCGTGTCTGTGTCTGCGTGTGTGTGTGCGTGTGTGTGTGTGCGTGTGTGTGTCCGCGTGTCTGTGTCTGCGTGTGTGTGTGCGTGTGTGTGTGTGCGGGTATGTGCGTGTGCGTGTGTGCGTACGTGTGTGTGTGTGCGTGTTTGCACGTGTGCGTGTGTGCGTGTGTGTTGTGCGTGTGTGTGTTGTGCGTGTGTGTGTGTGTTGTGCGTGTGTGTGTGCGTGTGTGCGTGCGTGTGTGTTGTGTTTGTGTGCGTGTGTGCACGTGTGTGTTGTGCGTGTGTGTGTAGGGGAATGGGGAGCGGTAGTGTAGCGGTTAGCGCTTCGCTGCGCTACGAACCCCGTGACCCGAGTTCGATTCCCGCTCACGGCCAACGCCCAGTGACGAGTATCTGAACCGGGCCTGGGTCTCCCCTAGGTCGACTCAGCCTCAAATGAGTACCTGGTGCTGTGTGTAGTAAACATCGCCACTGGGGAGACAAAGGCGGCCGGGCGTGGTGCTGGCCACCCACCCCCCCCCCCCGTGTGCCACCGTGCCGGCCTTCCTAGGTGATCACTAACAGCACTTGCCCCTACAGTCTGTTGAAGGCTGCACGGGGGATCTTTGTCTTTGTTGCGACGAGTCGGCCTCGCACGAGGAGGGGTGGTGGAGTGAGTGTCCGCCTAGGTCAGCTCAGCCTCAAATGCATGCGCCGTCCTGTGTGCAAAACACACGACACACACTCGCACACAAAACCACATCGCCACCGGTGAGACAAAGACGGCCGGGCGTGGTGGTGTGTGCTGGCAATCCTCCTCGTGCCCCCTAACTCACGTGCACTTGCCCCTGAAGGCTACACTTGGCGGGGGGCTTTTGCCTTTGCTATCACCGTCGGGTCGCGCTAAGGAATGGGAGCCAAATCTCCCCTCGGTCTATAATCCTCAGGCAATCAGCGGCCGCTCACGAGACTCCTTACCCATCCATTAGTTGAACCTTGATGCCGCGTGAGCGATGTCAATAGCGACAATATTCTCATCATCTTCTCCTGGCTTCGATGAGTCTCGCCAATCGATTTTCCTCTATTCAAGTGCCAGATGTCACGCGAGGAGGTCGTGGGTTCGATCCCGACCCTGACGATGCCTGCTGCTGAATATTTGGAGTCTGCGTGTCTCTCTCTCTATCATCATCATCATCACGGTGAATAGGAGATGTTGACTACCTCGCCTGGTGTACAGGAGGTCGTGGGTTCGATCCCGACCCTGATGATGACAGCTGCTGAATATTTGGAGTTTGCGTGTCTCTCTCTCATCATAATCACGGTGGCTAGGAGATGTTAACTACCTCGCCTGGTATGCAGGAGGTCGTGGGTCCAATCCTGACCCTGAACTTCTGCGGCTGCTGCTGTATATTTGGAGTCTGCGTGTCTCTATCTCATCATCATCATCACGGTGAATAGGAGATGTTGACTACCTCGCCTGGTGTACAGGAGGTCGTGGGTTCGATCCCGACCCTGACGATGTCAGCTGCTGAATATTTGGAGTTTGCGTGTCTCTCTCTCTCTCATCATCATCATCACGGTGAATAGGAGATGTTGACTACCTCGCCTGGTGTACAGGAGGTCGTGGGTTCGATCCCGACCCTGACGATGTCAGCTGCTGAATATTTGGAGTTTGCGTGTCTCTCTCTCTCATCATCACCATTACGGTGGCTAGGAGATGTTGACTACCTCGCCTAGTGTACAGGAGGTCGTGGGATCAATCCCGACCCTGACGATGTCAGCTGCTGAATATTTGAAGTTTGCGTTTCTCTCTCTCTCTCATCATCATCATCATCACGGTGAATAGGAGATGTTGACTACCTCGCCTGGTGTACAGGAGGTCGTGGGTTCGATCCCGACCCTGACGATGTCAGCTGCTGAATATTTGGAGTTTGCGTGTCTCTTTCTCTCTCATCATCATGATCACTGTGTCTAGGAGATGTTGACTACCTCGCCTGGTGTACAGGAGGTCGTGGGATCAATCCCGACCGTGACGATGTCAGCTGCTGAATATTTGAAGTTTGCGTTTCTCTCTCTCTCTCATCATCATCATCATCACGGTGAATAGGAGATGTTGACTACCTCGCCTGGTGTACAGGAGGTCGTGGGTTCGATCCCGACCCTGACGATGTCAGCTGCTGAATATTTGGAGTTTGCGTGTCTCTTTCTCTCTCATCATCATGATCACTGTGTCTAGGAGATGTTGACTACCTCGCCTGGTGTACAGGAGGTCGTGGGATCAATCCCGACCGTGACGATGTCAGCTGCTGAATATTTGGAGTTTGCGTGTCTCCCTCTCTCTCATCATCATCATCACGGTGGCTAGGAGATCTTAACTACCTCATCTGGTGTACAGTATATTTGGAGTTTGCATGTCTCTCTTTCTCTCATTATCATCATCGTTACCAGAGTTATGCTGGTTACGTTAGTTTGGAAAGTTGCACAAGTTACGTCCGTTACATTCGTTATGCTCGTTACGGTATTTATGCTAGCTACACTACTATACACTACACTATGCACTACAATATACACTGCTCTATACACTATGCGCTGCACTGCCATACACTACACTATACACGACACTTTTCACTGCACTACTTTACACTACACTATGGACTACACTATACAGTGCAGTATACACTATACACTACACTATACACTGCACTACACTACACTATGCACTACACTATACACGCCACTATACACTATACACTGCACTGCTATACACCACACTATACACTAAACTGTACACTGCACTGCTATACACTACACTATACACTACTCTATACATTACACTATAAACTATACTATGCACTACACTATACACGGCACCGCTAGACACTACACTACACACTAAACTATACACTATACTATACACTGCACTATACACTACACTATACACTGCACTGCTATACACTACACTATACAATGCACTATACACTTTACACTACACTACACACTGCACTGCTATACACTACACTATGCACTACACTACTATAGACTACACTACACACTACGCTACACTATACACTACAATATGCACTCCACTACACACGGCACTGCTATACACTACACTATACACTACACTATATACTGCTCTACACTACAGTATACACTGTACACTAAACTATACAGTACAATACAAGATACACTACTATACACTACACTGCTATACACTACACGATACACCACTATACACTACACTACACGATACACCACAATACACTACACTATACACTACTATACACTACACAACTATACACTACACGTTACACTACATGACACACGACACTCCTGTACAGTACAATAATATATACTAAACTACTATACACTACACGATATACTAAACTACTCTACACTGAAATACTATACACTACACGATACACTACATGATACACTACACTACTATTCACTACACGTTACACTACATGATACAATACACTAATTTACACTACACGTTAAACTACATGATACACTGCACTACTATACACTACACGATACACTACATGATACACAACTACACTCCACGTTTCACTACATGATACACTACACTAATATACACTACATTATACACTACATAATACACTACACTACTATAGACTACACGTTACACTACATGATACACTACACTAATATACACTACACGTTACACTACATGATGCACTGCACTACTATACACTACATTATACACTACATGATACTCTACACTACTATACACTTCACTATACACTACATGATACACTACACTAATATACACTACACGTTACACTACATGATACACTACACTACTATACGCTACATTATACACTACAATACTATACACTGCACTATACACTACATGATACACTACACTACTATACACTACACTATACACTACATCATACACTATAATACTATACAGTACACTATACACTACATGATACGCTACATGATACACTATACTACTATACACTACGTTATACACTACACGATACACTACACTACAATACACTACACTATACACTACATTATACACTACACTGCTATACACTACACTACTATACACTACACTATACACTACATGATACACTACTATACACTATACACTACATTATACACTACTATACACTACACTACTATACACTACACGACTATACACTACACCATACACTACACTATACACTACTATACACTACACTATACACCTCATGATACACTACCATACACTACACTACATGATACACTACTATACACTACACTACATGATACACTACTATACACTACACTACATGACACACTACTATACACTACACTATTCTCTACATGATACACTACTATACACTACACTATACACTACATGATACACTACACTATACACTACCATACACTACACTGCTATACACTACATGATACACTACTATACACTACACTATACACTACATGATACACTACTATACACTACACTATACACTACATGACACTACTATACACTACACTATACACTACACGATACACTACTATACACTACATTACTATACACTACACTATACACTACACGATACACTACTATACACTACACTACTATACACTACACTACATGATACACTACTATACACTACGCTATACTCTACACGTTTGGCGAGTCCTCAAACAAAGATGGTGGTCACCGCATCATCGTTGTCGCGCGGCGCGTTCAGACTGCGCTGATTCAGCGGCCGTCTGGAACGCTCCAGCCTCACCACTCTTGTGACGTCACCTGGGGCTGTGCTGCCCTTTTACGTCGTCATCATCGTCGTCGTTGACAACCTCGTCTCTCTAGAAGCGCGTGTTGTTGTTGTTGTTGTTTAGATTGTTGTTGTTTAGTTTGTTGTTGTTGTTGTTGTTTAGATTGTTGTTGTTGTTTAGTTGTTTAGTTTGTTGTTGTTTAGTTTGTTGTTGTTGTTGTTGTTGTTGTTTAGTTTGTTGTTGTTGTTGTTGTTGTTGTTGTTTAAGTTTGTTGTTGTTTAGTTTGTTGTTGTTGTTGTTTAGTTTGTTGTTGTTGTTTAGTTTGTTGTTGTTGTTTAGTTTGTTGTTGTTGTTTAAGTTTGTTGTTGTTTAGTTTGTTGTTGTTGTTGTTTAGTTTGTTGTTGTTGTTGTTTAGTTTGTTGTTGTTTAGTTTGTTGTTGTTGTTTAGTTTGTTGTTGTTGTTTAGTTTGTTGTTGTTGTTTAGTTGTTGTTGTTTAGTTTGTTGTTGTTGTGTAGTTTGTTGTTGTTGTTTAGTTTGTTGTTGTTGTTTAGTTTGTTGTTGTTGTTTAGTTTGTTGTTGTTGTTTAGTTTGTTGTTGTTGTTTAGTTTGTTGTTGTTGTTTAGTTTGTTGTTGTTGTTTAGTTTGTTGTTGTTGTTTAGTTTGTTGTTGTTGTTTAGTTTGTTGTTGTTGTTTAGTTGTTGTTGTTTAGTTTGTTGTTGTTTAGATTGTTGTTGTTGTTTAGTTTGTTGTTGTTTAGTTTGTTGTTGTTGTTTAGTTTGTTGTTGTTTTTTAGTTTGTTGTTGTTTAGTTTGTTGTTGTTTAGTTTGTTGTTGTTGTTTAGTTTGTTGTTGTTGTTTAGTTTGTTGTTGTTTAGTTTGTTGTTGTTGTTGTTGTTGTTTAGTTTGTTGTTGTTGTGTAGTTTGTTGTTGTTGTTGTTGTTTAGTTTGTTGTTGTTGTTGTTTAGTTTGTTGTTTTTGTTTAGTTTGTTGTTGTTTAGATTGTTGTTGTTGTTTAGTTTGTTGTTGTTTAGTTTGTTGTTGTTGTTGTTGTTTAGTTTGTTGTTGTTGTTTAGTTTGTTGTTTTTGTTTAGTTTGTTGTTGTTGTTTAGTTGTTGTTGTTGTTGTTTAGTTTGTTGTTTTTGTTTAGTTTGTTGTTGTTTAGATTGTTGTTGTTTAGTTTGTTGTTGTTTAGTTTGTTGTTGTTGTTGTTTAGTTTGTTGTTTTTGTTTAGTTTGTTGTTGTTTAGATTGTTGTTGTTGTTTAGTTTGTTGTTGTTGTTTAGTTTGTTGTTGTTGTGTTTAGTTTGTTGTTGTTGTTGTTTAGTTTGTTGTTGTTGTTTAGTTTGTTGTTGTTGTTTAGTTTGTTGTTGTTGTTGTTTAGTTTGTTGTTGTTGTTTAGTTTGTTGTTGTTGTTTAGTTTGTTGTTGTGTTTAGTTTGTTGTTGTTGTTTAGTTTGTTGTTGTTTAGTTTGTTGTTGTTGTTGTTGTTTAGTTTGTTGTTGTTGTTGTTTAGTTTGTTGTTGTTTAGTTTGTTGTTGTTTAGTTTGTTGTTGTTTAGTTTGTTGTTGTTGTTGTTTAGTTGTTGTTGTTTAGTTTGTTGTTGTTGTGTAGTTTGTTGTTGTTGTTTAGTTTGTTGTTGTTTAGTTTGTTGTTGTTGTTTAGTTTGTTGTTGTTTAGTTTGTTGTTGTTTAGTTTGTTGTTGTTGTTGTTTAGTTTGTTGTTGTTGTTTAGTTTGTTGTTGTTTAGTTTGTTGTTGTTGTTTAGTTTGTTGTTGTTTAGTTTGTTGTTGTTTAGTTTGTTGTTCTTCTCCACATGCACCTCCGATTAGCACTGTCGGGCTGCGTACAGTGGGAATGAAGTTCAACGTACACACACGTGGTGGTGGTGATGGTGGTGATGGTGGTGATGGTAGTGTTGTTGTTGTTGTTGTTGATGGTGGTGGTTGTGGTGGTTGTGGTGGTGATGGTAGTGTTGTTGTTGATGGTGGTGGTTGTGGTGGTGATGATGGTGGTGGTTGTGGTGGTGATGGTAGTGTTGTTGTTGTTATTGTTGTTGATGGTGGTGGTGGTGACGGTGCTGATGTTGAGGAGGTAGCTGAATTATGATGACGTGGGGAATGTTGATGATGGTGACGGTGATGGTGTTGATGGTGGTGGTGATGGTGGTGATGATGTTGTTTTTTGTTGATGGTGGTGATGGTGGTGATGTTGATGATTGTGATGGTTGTGATGATGGTGGTGATGTTGATGGTTGTGATGGTGGTGATGTTGTTGATGGTGGTGATGTTGTTGATGTTGATGGTGGTGATGGTGGTGGTGATGTTGTTGGTGTTGATGGTGGTGGTGATGTTGATGATTGTGATCGTGGTGGTGATGTTGTTGATGGTGGTGATGGTGGTCGTGATGTTGATGATGTTGATGATGGTGGTGGTGATGATGGTGGTGATGTCGATGGTTGTGATGGTGGTGGTGATGTTGTTGATGTTGATTGTGGTGATGGTGGTGGTGATGTCGATGGTTGTGATGGTGGTGGTGATGTTGTTGATGGTGGTGATGGTGGTGGCGATGTTGATAGTTGTGATGGTGGTGATGTTGTTGATGTCGATGGTGGTGATGTTGATGCGGTGATGTTGATGGTGATCTTTATGTTTGTGATGGTGGTGTTGATGTTGATCAAGTAGCCGTCTGGAACGCCCCTCTCTTCCGACATTCGGAAGATTCTGGGAGCTGTGCTACACTTTAAAATCATCGTCTACAATAACAAAATATTTTCTGTAGAACTGCTTCTTGCTGTTGTTGTTTAGTTTGTTGTTGTTGTTCAGTTTGTTATCCTTCCCCCACATCTCCGATTAGCGCGGTAGGGCAACGTGCGATAGTGGGAGAATATCAACATTTACGAAACTCAGGATATAGGAAAAACATTTGTGCTGCAACTTAAAACGGCTTCGTCATCGATTCGAATTCTTCACCAAAAACTATAAACTTAGTTGTTTTTAATGTTATTATTTTACCTGCTAAGGTCCCAATGAGCAAGTATGTACCTGCAGCTCTTATTCAGAAGAGACCCTGGCGAACACAAATCATAGCTGCTCAAGGACGCTGATTCTCAACGTGCATGGGGACAAATTCCATACAACCACAGAAAGGACAGACAGAGAGAAACGCAAAACTCCAAATGCACAACAGCAGACGTCGTCAGGGTCGGGATCTGAACCCACGACTTCCTGTAAACCAGGCGAGGTAGTCAACATCTCTTAGCCACCGTGATGATGATGAGAGAGAGAGAGACGCAAACTCCAAATATACTGCAGCAGGCATCGTCAGGGTCAGTATCTGAACCCACGAACTCCTGTGTACCTGGCGAGGTAGTCAACATCTCCTAGCCACCGTGATGATGATGAGAGAGAGAGACACGCAGACTCCAAATATACAGCAGCAGCAGCAGCAGACATCGTCAGGGTCAGGATCTGAACCCACGACCTCCTGTATACCAGGCCAGGTAGTCAACATCTCTTAGCCACCGTGATGATGATGAGAGAGAGAAAGAGACACGCAAACTCCAAATATACAGCAGCAGCAGGCATCGTCAGGGTCAGGGTCTGAACCCACGACCTCCTGTATACAAGGCGAGGTTGTTAACATCTCCTAGCCACCGTGATGTTGATGGTGAGAGAGAGAGACACGCAAACTCCATGCACAACAGCAGGCATCGTCATGGCCAGGGTCTGAACCCACGACCTCCTGCACACCTGGCGAGGTAGTCAACATCTCCTAGCCACCGTGATGATGATGAGAGAGAGACACGCAAACTCCAAATATACAGCAGCAGCAGGCATCGTCATGGTCAGGGTCTGAACCCACGACCTCCTGCACACCTGGCGAGGTAGTCAACATCTCCTAGCCACCGTGATGATGATGAGAGAGAGAGACACGCAAACTCCAAATGCACAACAGCAGGCATCGTCATGGCCAGGATCTGAACCCACGACCTCCTGTACACCGGGCGAGGCAGTCAACATCCTAGAGGCTCACTCGGTTGCCCGACTTGTCCAGCCTGCTTCGTGAGTCCAACTCAACAGGGACAAATCTCCCGCGATCCGATGCTGACTCCACGCAATTTTATCAACGCTACCCACTCTCATCCCGGGCAAGATTAAACGAAGCTGTTTCCATCAGCACATACACTCGAAGAGGAAATGGCTCTAGCAACCCCACCCCCTCCTCCTCCCCTAACGCCTCTCCAAGTTCCATTTAACCCCCGACCACCACCCCCCTTACCTCATGCTCCCTCCCTCTATCTCTTCCACGCACGTGTCGGTGATGTGCAGAGCGTCTCCCTCGTACGCTGGGAGCCGGACAAGCCCCTCTCTGTACCAGCGTGGACGTCACCCCCCACGTGTTCACCTTCTGAAGCGCTCGCTCGTCACCGTGACGTGCGCGATGACCACCACCACCACGTGACTTTAATTTCGTGTTGTGCGCGGTGCATTTAGCTCCACAGCGCGTGGATTTGTATCGTTTGTTTGATTTGTGTTGCTGGTGACTTTGTTTATTTGAGTTGCTGGTGACTTTGTGTTATTTGAGTTGTTGGTGACTTTGTGTTATTTGAGTTGCTGGTGACTTTGTGTTATTTGTGTTGCTGGTGACTTTGTGTTATTTGAGTTGCTGGTGACTTTGTGTTATTTGAGTTGTTGGTGACTTTGTGTTATTTGTGTTGCTGGTGACTTTGTGTTATTTGAGTTGCTGGTGACTTTGTGTATTTGTGTTGCTGGTGACTTTGTGTATTTGTGTTGCTGGTGACTTTGTGTATTTGTGTTGCTGGTGACTTTGTGTATTTGTGTTGCTGGTGACTTTGTGTTATTTGTGTTGTTGGTGACTTTGTGTATTTGTGTTGCTGGTGACTTTGTGTTATTTGAGTTGCTGGTGACTTTGTGTTATTTGTGTTGCTGGTGACTTTGTGTTATTTGAGTTGCTGGTGACTTTGTGTTATTTGAGTTGTTGGTGACTTTGTGTTATTTGTGTTGCTGGTGACTTTGTGTTATTTGAGTTGCTGGTGACTTTGTGTATTTGTGTTGCTGGTGACTTTGTGTTTGTTTGTGTTGCTGGTGACTTTGTGTGTTTCGTATCGGAATCGCCTCCAGTGCTTTTGCTGCTGTTTGAAAGTCAAAAAGTCTCCATCTCTTCGACTCTCCCTCTCCGCCGATGTATCTGTATGTTTACAAGCGCAATGGGCAGGCGGCTGATGCTGCTTCTGCTGCTGTCACTGCGTGCGCGTGTCTCTGTGTGCGTGTGTAGTGTAGCTGTAGTGTAGCTGTTGTGTAGCTGTAGTGTAGCTGCAGTGTAGCTGTAGTGTAGCTGTAGTGTAGCTGTAGTGTAGCTGCAGTGTGGCTGTAGTGTAGCTGTAGTGTAGCTGCAGTGTAGCTGTAGTGTAGCTGTAGTGTGGCTGTAGTGTAGCTGTAGTGTAGCTGCAGTGTGGCTGTAGTGTAGCTGTAGTGTAGCTGCATTGTGGCTGTAGTGTAGCTGTAGTGTGGCTGTAGTGTAGCTGTAGTGTAGCTGTAGTTTGGCTGTAGTGTAGCTGTAGTGTAGCTGTAGTGTGGCTGTAGTGTAGCTGTAGTGTAGCTGCATTGTGGCTGTAGTGTAGCTGTAGTGTAGCTGCAGTGTGGTGGCTGTTGTGTAGCTGTAGTGTGGCTGTAGTGTAGCTGTAGTGTAGCTGTAGTGTAGCTGTAGTGTGGCTGTCGTGTAGCTGTAGTGTGGCTGTAGTGTAGCTGCAGTGTGGCTGTAGTGTAGCTGTAGTGTAGCTGTAGTTTGGCTGTAGTGTAGCTGTAGTGTAGCTGTAGTGTAGCTGCAGTGTAGCTGTAGTGTAGCTGTAGTGTAGCTGTAGTGTAGCTGCAGTGTAGCTGTAGTGTAGCTGTTGTGTAGCTGTCGTGTAGCTGTAGTTTGGCTGTAGTGTAGCTGTAGTGTAGCTGTAGTGTGGCTGTAGTGTAGCTGTAGTGTGGCTGTAGTGTGGCTGTAGTGTAGCTGTAGTGTAGCTGTAATGTAGCTGCAGTGTAGCTGTAGTGTAGCTGTTGTGTAGCTGTCGTGTAGCTGTAGTTTGGCTGTAGTGTAGCTGTAGTGTAGCTGTAGTGTGGCTGTAGTGTAGCTGTAGTGTAGCTGTAGTGTGGCTGTAGTGTAGCTGTAGTGTAGCTGCAGTGTGGCTGTAGTGTAGCTGTAGTGTAGCTGCATTGTGGCTGTAGTGTAGCTGTAGTGTGGCTGTAGTGTAGCTGTAGTGTAGCTGTAGTTTGGCTGTAGTGTAGCTGTAGTGTAGCTGTAGTGTGGCTGTAGTGTAGCTGTAGTGTAGCTGTAGTGTGGCTGTAGTGTAGCTGTAGTGTAGCTGCAGTGTGGCTGTAGTGTAGCTGTAGTGTAGCTGCATTGTGGCTGTAGTGTAGCTGTAGTGTGGCTGTAGTGTAGCTGTAGTGTAGCTGTAGTGTGGCTGTAGTGTAGCTGTAGTGTAGCTGTAGTGTGGCTGTAGTGTAGCTGTAGTGTAGCTGTAGTGTGGCTGTAGTGTAGCTGTAGTGTAGCTGCAGTGTGGCTGTAGTGTAGCTGTAGTGTAGCTGCATTGTGGCTGTAGTGTAGCTGTAGTGTGGCTGTAGTGTAGCTGTAGTGTAGCTGTAGTTTGGCTGTAGTGTAGCTGTAGTGTGGCTGTAGTGTAGCTGTAGTGTAGCTGCATTGTGGCTGTAGTGTAGCTGTAGTGTAGCTGCAGTGTGGTGGCTGTTGTGTAGCTGTAGTGTGGCTGTAGTGTAGCTGTAGTGTAGCTGTAGTTTGGCTGTAGTGTAGCTGTAGTGTAGCTGTAGTGTGGCTGTAGTGTAGCTGTAGTGTGGCTGTAGTGTAGCTGTAGTGTGGCTGTAGTGTAGCTGTAGTGTAGCTGCAGTGTGGCTGTAGTGTAGCTGTAGTGTAGCTTTAGTGTGGCTGTAGTGTAGCTGTAGTGTAGCTGTAGTGTGGCTGTAGTGTGGCTGTAGTGTGGCTGTAGTGTAGCTGTAGTGTGGCTGTAGTGTAGCTGTAGTGTGGCTGTAGTGTAGCTGTAGTGTGGCTGTAGTGTGGCTGTAGTGTGGCTGTAGTGTGGCTGTAGTGTAGCTGTAGTGTAGCTGTAGTGTGGCTGTAGTGTGGCTGTAGTGTAGCTGTAGTGTAGCTGTAGTGTGGCTGTAGTGTGGCTGTAGTGTGGCTGTAGTGTAGCTGTAGTGTAGCTGCAGTGTGGCTGTAGTGTAGCTGTAGTGTAGCTGTAGTGTAGCTGTAGTGTGGCTGTAGTGTGGCTGTAGTGTAGCTGTAGTGTAGCTGTAGTGTGGCTGTAGTGTAGCTGTAGTGTGGCTGTAGTGTGGCTGTAGTGTGGCTGTAGTGTGGCTGTAGTGTAGCTGTAGTGTAGCTGTAGTGTAGCTGTAGTGTAGCTGTAGTGTGGCTGTAGTGTGGCTGTAGTGTAGCTGTAGTGTAGCTGTAGTGTGGCTGTAGTGTAGCTGTAGTGTAGCTGTGGTGTAGCTGTAGTGTAGCTGTAGTGTAGCTGTAGTGTGGCTGTAGTGTGGCTGTAGTGTAGCTGTAGTGTGGCTGTAGTGTAGCTGTATTGTAGCTGTAGTGTGGCTGTAGTGTGGCTGTAGTGTAGCTGTAGTGTGGCTGTAGTGTGGCTGTAGTGTGGCTGTAGTGTGGCTGTAGTGTGGCTGTAGTGTAGCGGTGGTGCAGCGGTTAGCGCTACGCTGTGCAACGAACCCGGCCACCTCGGTTCGATTCGCGCTCACGGCCAACACCGGTGACGATTATCTGAACCGGTCCTGGGCCTCCCCTAGGTCGACTCAGCCTCAAATGAGTAACCTGGTGCGGTGTGCAGTAAACATCGCCACTGGGGAGACAAAGGCGGCCGGGCGTGGTGCTGCTGGCCACCCACCCCCCTCGTGTGCCGTGCCCGGCCTTCATAGGCGCTGCTCGCTAACAGCACTTGCCCCTATAGTCTGTGCAGGCTACACGGGGGAGTTGATATTTGCCTTTATTTTTTTGTGTACGGGGTTTGACTCAAAACTCCCTGCGCGATATCTGAAATGATGGAACTGCTCTCTGAAATCTTCCATCCCATTCCGACCACTCCACTCTGTGTGAGTCTGTGGGTCTCTCTGTGAGTCTGTGGGTCTCTCTGTGAGGCTGTGGGTCTCTGGGTCTCTGCGTGAGTCTCGCGCTCTTTGTGTGTGTCGATGGGTCTCTCTGTGAGGTTGTGGGTCTCTGTGTGAGTTTTTTGGGTCTCTGTGTGAGCTTGTGGGTATTTGCGTGAGTCCTATTGGTCGCTGTGTGAGTCTATGGGTCTCTGTGTGAGTCTATGGGTCTCTGTGTGAGTCTATGGGTCTCTCTGTGAGGCTGTGGGTCTCTGCTTGGGTCTCTGGGTCTCTGCGTGAGTCTCGGGCTCTTTGTGTGTGTCGATGGGTCTCTCTGTGAGGTTGTGGGTCTCTGTGTGAGTTTTTGGTTCTCTGTGTGAGCCTGTGGGTATTTGCGTGAGTCCTATTGGTCGCTGTGTGAGTCTATGGGTCTCTGTGTGAGTCTATGGGTGTCTATGTGAGTCTATGGGTCTCTGTGTGAGCCTATGGGTCTCTGTGTGAGCCTATGGGTCTCTGTGTGAGTCTATTGGTCTCTGTGTGAGTCTATGGGTCTCTGTGTGAGTCTATGGGCCTCTGTGTGAGTCTATGGGTCGCTGTGTGAGTCTATGGCTCTTTGTGTGTGTCGATGGGTCTCTGTGTGAGTCTTTTGGCCTCTGTGTGAGTCTGTGGTTATTTGTGTGTATGTGTCTCTGTGTGAGTTCATGGGTCTCTGTGTGAGTCTGTGGGTTTCTTTATGAGTGTATGGGTCTCTGTGCGAGTCGGTGGGTATTTATGTGTCTGGGGGTCTCCGTGTGAGTCTGTGGGTTTCTCTGTGAGTCTATGGTTCTCTATGTGAGTATCTGGGTCTCTGTGTGAGTCTACAGGTTCCTGTGTGAGTATATGAGTTTCTCTGTATGGGTTTTGTGTGAGTATATGGTTATCCTTGTCTATCCGTCACTATGTGAACATATTGGTCGATATGGGAGTCTATGGGTATTTGTGTGAGTCTATGGGTTTCTGTATGAGTCTATGGGTCTCTGTGTGAGTCTATGGATCTCTGTGTGAGTGAGTCTATGGGTTACTGTATGAGTCTATGGGTATTAGCATTAGTCTATGGGTCTCCTTATATACTGTATGCGTCTCTATGTGAGTATATTCGTCGATATGGGAGTCTATAGGTCTTTGTTTGAGTGAGTCTATGGGTCTCTGTGTGAGTCTGTGGGTATCTGTTTGAGTCTATGGGTCTCTGCGTGAGTCTTCGGGTCTCTGTGTGAGTGAGTCTGTGAGTTTCTCCGCAAATCTACGGGTCTCTGTGTGAGACTACTGGTCTCTGTGAGATCTTGTTCTTTCTCTGCGTGAGTCAATGGGTCTCTTGTGTGAGTCTATGTCTCTTTATGTAAGTCTCTGAGTCTCTGTGTGAGTCTATGGTTCTCTACCTGAGTTTACGGGTTTTAACGTGAGTCCATGGGTCTTCGTGTCTATATGTTTCCTAGCCTATAATTACCTGCGGGAGTCTATGGGTCTTTGCGTGAGTTTCTGGGTCTCTGTGTCTATAGGTGTGCTAACCTTTGATTACTCTACGTACGTCTATGGGTCTCGATACGAATCTATGTTTCTCTACCTGAGTCCATGGTTCTGTACGTGAGTCTATGGGTCTCTGTGTCTAAAGGAGTGCTCGCCTATGATTTATCTACGTAAGTCTATGGGTTTATGTGCGAGTCTATGGTCCTCTATGTGAGACTATGGGTATCTGCGTGAGTCTATGAGTCTCTGCTTGAGTTTATGGTTCTCTACGTGAGACTATGTGTATCTTTGCGAGTCTATGGTTCTCTGCGTGAGTCTATAGGTCGCTGTGTGAGTCTATGGGTGTCTACGTGAGTCTATGGGTCTCTGTGTGAGTCTATGGGTCTCTGCGTGAGTCTATGGGTTTCTGTGTGAGTCTATGGGTCTCTGCGTGAATCTATGGGTATCTGTATGAGTCTATGGGTCTCTGTGTGAGTCTATGGGTCTTATTGTGAGTCTATGGGTCTCTGTGTGAGTCTATGGGTCTCTGCGTGAGTCAATGAGTCTCTGTCTGAGTCTATGTGTATCTGTGCGAGTCTAAGGGTCTCTGTGTGAGTCTATGGGTATCTGCGTGAGTCTATGGGTCTATGCGTGAGTCTATGGGTCTCTGTGTGAGTCAATGGGTCTCTTAGTGAATCTATGTGTGACTCTGCATGAATCTATGTGATTCTGTGTGAGTCTATGTGTATCTGTGTGATTCTATGTGTATCTGTGTGAGTCTATGTGTATCTATCCGAGTCTATGGTTCTCTGCGTGAGGCTATGGGTTTCTGCGTGAGTCTATGGGTCTCTGTGTGAGTCTATGGGTCTCTGTGTGAGTTTATTGGTCTCTGTGTGAGTCTATGGGTCTCTGCGTGATTCTATGGGTCTCTGTGTGAGCCTATGGTTCTCTGCGTGAGTCTATGGTTCTCTGTTTGAGTCTATGGGTCTCTATATGAGTCTATGTGTATCTGTGCGAGTCTATGGGTCTCTGCGTGAGTGTATGGGTCTTTGCGTGAGTCTATGGGTATCTGTGTGAGTCTATATGTATCTGTGTTAGTCTCTGTGTATCTGTGTGAGTCCATGTGTATCTGCGCAAGTCTATGGGTGTCTGTGTGAGTATTTGGGTATTTTGCACGAGTCTATCATTCTCCACGTGAGACTCTGTACATCTGCGTGAGTCTACGATGCGGCTCTCTCTCCCCCGCTCACCGACTCACACGGAGATACGCCACGCGTGGCGTTTTGACTGGGACGATCCATCGACTGCTGTCCCAGCTGTGTCCGCAGAGCAGCGGATCATGGCAACGCCGACACCAGGGGGCTGATTTCGCGGCAGGAATTCTCAACGATATCAATCACGGAGATACGCATGGCTGTGCTGAGACGTGGGCAGAGGAGGGACAACGGGGGTTGTTGGTTTGATGGCTGGAGTATGGGGGGGAGGGGGGTGACAGGTTGTTTTGTATTCGCAGAGAGCGACGTGAAAGTCTTGAATTTGGGGGGCACTGCTGCAGAGAACGAGGACGATTTTGTATGTGCGTGCGTGCATGTTTCCGTGCGTGTGTGTGTGCGTGTGTGCGTGCGTGTAGGGGAGCGGTAGCGTAGCAGTTAGCGCGCCTGAGCTACGGCCCTGGCGACGCGGGTTCGATTCTTACTCACGGACAACACCACGTGGCGGGCCTCCCCTAGGTCAACTCAGCCTCAAATGAGTACCTGGTGCAGTGTGTAAAAACATCGTCACTAGGGAGACAAAGGACGGCCGGGCGTGGTGTTGACCAACCACTCAGGCGTGTGCGGTTTCAGGCTTTCATAGGTGCTCGCTAGCAACACTTGCCCCTACACCACCGCCGTCACCACCACTACCACCGCCACATCCACCTCCACCACCGCCACCTCCACCTCAACCACCACCGCCACCGGCACTGCCACCAATCACCACAACCGCCGCAATCACTACCACTAACGACCACCTCCACAACCACCACTACCGCCACTACCAGGGCTACCTCCACCACCACCACCGCCATCACCACTATCAACACCTCCACCACCACTCCCACAACCACCACCGCCACCTCCACAACCGCTACCACCACCGCCACCACCACCTCCACCGCCACGACTACCACCAGCATCGCCAACGCCACCTCCACCACCACCACTACCAACAACAACCGCCATTCGCCCCTAAGTGGCGGTGACGTCACCACGACGCTTGTGCCAGGCTATGTGCACGTTGAGGCCACGTGAAGTGTCGAACGCCCGCTGGCAGGAAGTCACGGGGCAGACCCAGGTGCCACGGTTCGACTGAATGAGATGACTGAGATGACTGGCTGATGCACCACCTGTGCCCCCTACTGTGCCAACTTGCTATGCTTTAGCCACCCGGCGCTCAGCTCGTTGTTGTGAGCGTCGCTCCTCCGCCCTCCGTTGTTGTTGGAGGGCGACTGCCTCTAACTACCCAGTAGCGTCGTTCACGAGCCTCCTCCTCCACAGAGGCCGATCTTGACACCGCTGGTACCAGTCATCGGCAAGTCCACTCAGCTCCACGTTCTCCTGTTCCCACATCACTCCATCGCTTCTCCAGCCCGTGCCGCGCCCGTTTAGCTGTGCCAGTGACGAATTGGCCACGTTACTGGTTGGCAGTGTCGGGTGGTCGCGGGTTTTAGCGACACATTTGTACATTAACGCGAACTCTCTACGCGAGTGACTTTCATTTAAAAATGTTGGACGTGATCAACCGGAAGACGTGGAGACAAAAACGACGCGTCCACGTGAATAGAGAGAGGCATGCACAAAGGTAAATATTCAGCAGGAGTCAGGGTCGGGATCGAACCCACGGCCTCATGTATCCCAGGCGAGGGAGTAAACATCTCCTAGCCACCGTGGTAATGATGAGACGGAGAGAGAGAGAGAGAGACACGCAAATTCTAAATATACAAATGCAGTCATCGTCAAGTGATAGATAAGTGTCACGTGGTGTGGTGTGTGAGTGTGAGATAGTGAGAGAGATAAGTGTCACGTGGTGTGTGTGTGTGAGTGTGAGATAGTGAGAGAGATAAGTGTCACGTGGTGTGTGTGTGTGAGTGTGAGATAGTGAGAGAGATAAGTGTCACGTGGTGTGTGTGTGAGTGTGAGATAGGGATAGAGAGATGTGTCACGTGGTGTGAGTGTGATATAGTGAGAGAGATAAGTGTCACGTGGTGTGTGTGAGTGTGAAATAGTGAGAGAGATAAGTGTCACGTGGTGTGAGTGTGAGATAGTGAGAGAGATAAGTGTCACGTGGTGTGTGTGTGAGTGTGAGATAGTGAGAGAGATAAGTGTCACGTGGTGTGTGTGTGTGAGTGTGAGATAGTGAGAGAGATAAGTGTCACTTGGTGTGTGTGTGAGATAGTGAGAGAGATAAGTGTCACGTGGTGTGTGTGAGTGTGAGATAGTGAGAGAGATAAGTGTCACGTGGTGTGTGAGTGTGAGATAGAGAGAGATAAGTGTCACGTGGTGTGAGTGTGAGATAGTGAGAGAGATAAGTGTCACGTGGTGTGTGTGAGTGTGAAATAGAGAGAGAGATAAGTGTCACGTGGTGTAAGAGTAAGATAGTCAAAGAGATAAGTGTCACGTGGTGTGTGTGAGTGTGAGATAGTGAGAGAGATAAGTGTCACGTGGTGTGTGTGAGTTTGAGATAGTGAGAGAGATAAGTGTCACGTGGTGTGAGTGTGAGTGTGAGATAGTGAGAGAGATAAGTGTCACGTGGTGTGTCTGTGTGTGTGTTAGATAGTGAGAGAGATAAGTGTCACGTGGTGTGTGTGTGAGATAGTGAGAGAGATAAGTGTCACGTGGTGTGTGTGAGTGTGAGATACTGAGAGAGATAATTATCACGTGGTGTGTGTGTGTGAGATAGTGAGAGAGATCATTGTCACGTGGTGTGTGTGTGTGTGTGAGATAGTGAGAGATATAAGTGTCACGTGGTGTGAGTGTGAGATAGTGAGAGAGATAAGTGTCACGTGGTGGTGTGCGTGTGAGATAGTGAGAGAGATAAGTGTCACGTGGTGTGAGTGTGATATAGTGAGAGAGATAAGTGTCACGTGGTGTGTGTGTGACTGTGAGATAGTGAGAGAGATAAGTGTCACGTGGTGTGTGTGTGTGAGTGTGAGATAGTGAGAGAGATAAGTGTCACGTGGTGTGAGTGTGAGATAGTGAGAGAGATAAGTGTCACGTGGTGTGTGTGTGAGTGTGAGATAGAGAGAGATAAGTGTCACGTGGTGTGTGTGTGTGAGTGTGAGATAGTGAGAGAGATAAGTGTCACGTGGTGTGTGTGTGAGTGTCAGATAGTGAGAGGGATAAGTGTCACGTGGTGTGTGAGTGAGTGTGAGCTAGTGAGAGAGATCAGTGTCACGTGGTGTGAGTGTGTGATAGTGAGAGAGAAAAGTGTCACGTGGTTTGTGTGAGTGTGAGATTGTGAGAGTGATAAGTGTCACGTGGTGTGAGTGTTTGAGATAGTGAGAGAGTTAAGTGTCACGTGGTGTGAGTGTGAGATAGTGGGAGAGATAAGTGTCACGTGGTCTGTGTGTGTGAGATACTGAGAGAGAAAAGTGTCACGTGGTGTGTGTGTGAGATAGTGAGAGAGATAAGTGTCACGTGGTGTGTGTGTGAGTGTGAGATAGTGAGAGAGATCAGTGTCCCGTGGTGTGTGTGAGTGTGAGATAGTGAGAGGTAAGTGTCACGTGGTGTGTGTGTGAGTTTGAGATAGTGTGAGAGATAAGTGTCACGTGGTGTGTGTGTGAGTTTGAGATAGTGTGAGAGATAAGTGTCACGTGGTGTGTGTGTGAGATAGTGAGAGAGAAAAGTGTCACGTGGTGTGTGTGTGAGTGTGAGATAGTGAGAGAGATAAGTGTCACGTGGTGTGTGTGAGATAGTGAGAGATAAGTGTCACGTGGTGTGTGTGTGAGTTTGAGATAGTGAGAGAGATAAGTGTCACGTGGTGTATGTGTGAGTTTGAGATCGTGAGAGAGATAAGTGTCACGTGGTGTGTGTGTGAGTGTGAGATAGTGAGAGATAAGTGTCACGTGGTGTGTGTGTGAGTTTGAGATAGTGAGAGAGATAAGTGTCACGTGGTGTGTGTGTGTGAGTTTGAGATAGTGAGAGAGATAAGTGTCACGTGGTGTATGAGTGTGAGATAGTGAGAGAGATAAGTGTCACGTGGTGTGTGTGTGAGATAGTGAGAGAGATAAGTGTCACATGGTGGTTTGTGTGAGTGTGAGATAGTTAGAGAGAAAAATGTCACGTGGTGTGTGTTAGTGTGAGATAGTGAGAGAGATAAGTGTCACGTGGTTTTTGTGTGTGAGACAGTGAGAGAGATAAGTGTCACGTGGTGGGTGTGTGTGAGATAGTGAGAGAGATAAGTGTCACGTGGTGTGTGTGAGTGTGAGATAGTGAGCGAGAAAAGTGTCACGTGGTGTGTGTGTGAGTGTGAGATAGTGAGAGAGATAAGTGTCACGTGGTGTGTGTGTGAGTGTGAGATAGTGAGAGAGATAAGTGTCACGTGGTGTGAGTGTGAGATAGGGAGAGAGATAAGTGTCACGTGGTGTGTGTGAAATAGTGAGAGAGATATGTGTCACGTGGTGTGTGTGAGTGTGAGATAGAGAGAGATAAGTGTCACGTGGTGTGTGTGAGTGTGAGATAGTGAGAGAGATAAGTGTCACGTGGTGTGTGTGTGAGATAGTGAGAGAGATAAGTGTCACGTGGTGTGTGTGTGTGAGATAGTGTGAGAGATAAGTGTCACGTGGTGTGTGTGAGTTTGAGATAGTGAGAGAGATAAGTGTCACGTGGTGTGTGTGTGAGTGTGAGATAGTGAGACAGATAAGTGTCACGTGGTGTGTGTGTGAGTGTGAGATAGTGAGAGAGATAAGTGTCACGTGGTGGTGTGCGTGTGAGATAGTGAGAGAGATAAGTGTCACGTGGTGTGAGTGTGATATAGTGAGAGAGATAAGTGTCACGTGGTGTATGTGTGACTGTGAGATAGTGAGAGAGATAAGTGTCACGTGGTGTGTGTGTGAGTGTGAGATAGTGAGAGAGATAAGTGTCACGTGGTGTGAGTGTGAGATAGTGAGAGAGATAAGTGTCACGTGGTGTGTGTGTGAGTGTGAGATAGAGAGAGAGATAAGTGTCACGTGGTGTGTGTGTGAGTGTGAGATAGTGAGAGAGATAAGTGTCACGTGGTGTGTGTGTGAGTGTCAGATAGTGAGAGGGATAAGTGTCACGTGGTGTGTGAGTGAGTGTGAGCTAGTGAGAGAGATAAGTGTCACGTGGTGTGAGTGTGTGATAGTGAGAGAGATAAGTGTCACGTGGTTTGTGTGAGTGTGAGATTGTGAGAGTGAAAAGTGTCACGTGGTGTGAGTGTTTGAGATAGTGAGAGAGTTAAGTGTCACGTGGTGTGAGTGTGAGATAGTGGGAGAGATAAGTGTCACGTGGTCTGTGTGTGTGAGATAGTGAGAGAGATAAGTGTCACGTGGTGTGTGTGTGAGATAGTGAGAGAGATAAGTGTCACGTGGTGTGTGTGTGAGTGTGAGATAGTGAGAGAGATCAGTGTCACGTGGTGTGTGTGAGTGTGAGATAGTGAGAGAGATAAGTGTCACATGGTGTGTGTGTGAGTTTGAGATAGTGAGAGAGATAAGTGTCACGTGGTGTGTGTGAGTGTGAGATAGTGAGAGAGATAAGTGTCACGTGGTGTGAGTGTGAGTGTGAGATAGTGAGAGAGATAAGTGTCACGTGGTGTGTCTGTGTGTGTGTGAGATAGTGAGAGAGATAAGTGTCACGTGGTGTGTGTGTGAGATAGTGAGAGAGATAAGTGTCACGTGGTGTGTGTGGGTGTGAGATACTGAGAGAGATAATTATCACGTGGTGTGTGTGTGTGAGATAGTGAGAGAGATCATTGTCACGTGGTGTGTGTGTGTGTGAGATAGTGAGAGAGATAAGTGTCACGTGGTGTGAGTGTGAGATAGTGAGAGAGATAAGTGTCACGTGGTGGTGTGCGTGTGAGATAGTGAGAGAGATAAGTGTCACGTGGTGTGAGTGTGATATAGTGAGAGAGATAAGTGTCACGTGGTGTGTGTGTGACTGTGAGATAGTGAGAGAGATAAGTGTCACGTGGTGTGTGTGTGTGAGTGTGAGATAGTGAGAGAGATAAGTGTCACGTGGTGTGAGTGTGAGATAGTGAGAGAGATAAGTGTCACGTGGTGTGTGTGTGAGTGTGAGATAGAGAGAGAGATAAGTGTCACGTGGTGTGTGTGTGTGAGTGTGAGATAGTGAGAGAGATAAGTGTCACGTGGTGTGTGTGTGAGTGTCAGATAGTGAGAGGGATAAGTGTCACGTGGTGTGTGAGTGAGTGTGAGCTAGTGAGAGAGATAAGTGTCACGTGGTGTGAGTGTGTGATAGTGAGAGAGAAAAGTGTCACGTGGTTTGTGTGAGTTTGAGATTGTGAGAGTGATAAGTGTCACGTGGTGTGAGTGTTTGAGATAGTGAGAGAGTTAAGTGTCACGTGGTGTGAGTGTGAGTGTGAGATAGTGAGAGAGATCAGTGTCCCGTGGTGTGTGTGAGTGTGAGATAGTGAGAGATAAGTGTCACGTGGTGTGTGTGTGAGTTTGAGATAGTGTGAGAGATAAGTGTCACGTGGTGTGTGTGTGAGATAGTGAGAGAGAAAAGTGTCACGTGGTGTGTGTGTGAGTGTGAGATAGTGAGAGAGATAAGTGTCACGTGGTGTGTGTGAGATAGTGAGAGATAAGTGTCACGTGGTGTGTGTGTGAGTTTGAGATAGTGAGAGAGATAAGTGTCACGTGGTGTATGTGTGAGTTTGAGATCGTGAGAGAGATAAGTGTCACGTGGTGTGTGTGTGAGTGTGAGATAGTGAGAGATAAGTGTCACGTGGTGTGTGTGTGAGTTTGAGATAGTGAGAGAGATAAGTGTCACGTGGTGTGTGTGTGAGTGTGAGATAGAGAGAGAGATAAGTGTCACGTGGTGTGTGTGTGTGATAGTGAGAGAGATAAGTGTCACGTGGTGTGTGTGTGAGTGTCAGATAGTGAGAGGGATAAGTGTCACGTGGTGTGTGAGTGAGTGTGAGCTAGTGAGAGAGATAAGTGTCACGTGGTGTGAGTGTGTGATAGTGAGAGAGATACGTGTCACGTGGTTTGTGTGAGTGTGAGATTGTGAGAGTGATAAGTGTCACGTGGTGTGAGTGTTTGAGATAGTGAGAGAGTTAAGTGTCACGTGGTGTGAGTGTGAGATAGTGGGAGAGATAAGTGTCACGTGGTCTGTGTGTGTGAGATACTGAGAGAGATAAGTGTCACGTGGTGTGTGTGTGAGATAGTGAGAGAGATAAGTGTCACGTGGTGTGTGTGTGAGTGTGAGATAGTGAGAGAGATCAGTGTCCCGTGGTGTGTGTGAGTGTGAGATAGTGAGAGATAAGTGTCACGTGGTGTGTGAGTTTGAGATAGTGTGAGAGATAAGTGTCACGTGGTGTGTGTGTGAGATAGTGAGAGAGAAAAGTGTCACGTGGTGTGTGTGAGATAGTGAGAGATAAGTGTCACGTGGTGTGTGTGTGAGTTTGAGATAGTGAGAGAGATAAGTGTCACGTGGTGTATGTGTGAGTTTGAGATCGTGAGAGAGATAAGTGTCACGTGGTGTGTGTGTGTGAGTGTGAGATAGTGAGAGATAAGTGTCACGTGGTGTGTGTGTGAGTTTGAGATAGTGAGAGAGATAAGTGTCACGTGGTGTGTGTGTGAGTTTGAGATAGTGAGAGAGATAAGTGTCACGTGGTGTATGAGTGTGAGATAGTGAGAGAGATAAGTGTCACGTGGTGTGTGTGTGAGATAGTGAGAGAGATAAGTGTCACATGGTGGTTTGTGTGAGTGTGAGATAGTTAGAGAGAAAAATGTCACGTGGTGTGTGTTAGTGTGAGATAGTGAGAGAGATAAGTGTCACGTGGTGTGTGTGTGTGAGTTTGAGATAGTGAGAGAGATAAGTGTCACGTGGTGTATGAGTGTGAGATAGTGAGAGAAATAAGTGTCACGTGGTGGGTGTGTGTGAGATAGTGAGAGAGATAAGTGTCACGTGGTGTGTGTGAGTGTGAGATAGTGAGAGAGATAAGTGTCACGTGGTGTGTGTGAGTGTGAGATAGTGAGAGAGATAAGTGTCACGTGTGTGTGAGTGTGAGATAGTGAGAGAGATAAGTGTCACGTGGTGTGTGTGTGAGATAGTGAGAGAGATAAGTGTCACGTGGTGTGTGTGAGTGTGAGATAGTGAGAGAGATAAGTGTCACGTGGTGTGTGAGTGTGAGATAGTGAGAGAGATAAGTGTCACGTGGTGTGTGTGTGAGATAGTGAGAGAGATAAGTGTCACGTGGTGTGTGTGTGTGAGATAGTGAGAGAGATAAGTGTCACGTGGTGTGTGTGAGTGTGAGATAGTGAGAGAGATAAGTGTCACGTGGTGTGTGTGAGTGTGAGATAGTGAGACAGATAAGTGTCACGTGGTGTGTGTGAGTGTGAGATAGTGAGAGAGATAAGTGTCACGTGGTGTGTTAGTGTGAGATAGTGAGAGAGATAAGTGTCACGTGGTGTGAGTGTGATATAGTGAGAGAGATAAGTGTCACGTGGTGTGTGTGAGTGTGAGATAGTGAGAGAGATAAGTGTCACGTGGTGTGTGTGTGAGTGTGAGATAGTGAGAGAGATAAGTGTCACGTGGTGTGAGTGTGAGATAGTGAGAGAGATAAGTGTCACGTGGTGTGTGTGTGAGTGTGAGATAGTGAGAGAGATAAGTGTCACGTGGTGTGTGTGTGAGTGTGAGATAGTGAGAGAGATAAGTGTCACGTGGTGTGTGAGTGTGAGATAGTGAGAGAGATAAGTGTCACGTGGTGTGTGAGTGAGTGTGAGATAGTGAGAGAGATAAGTGTCACGTGGTGTGAGTGTGTGAGATAGTGAGAGAGATAAGTGTCACGTGGTGTGTGTGTGAGTGTGAGATAGTGAGAGAGATATGTGTCACGTGGTGTGAGTGTGAGATAGTGAGAGAGATAAGTGTCACGTGGTGTGAGTGTGAGATAGTGAGAGAGATAAGTGTCACGTGGTGTGTGTGAGATAGTGAGAGAGATAAGTGTCACGTGGTGTGTGTGTGAGATAGTGAGAGAGATAAGTGTCACGTGGTGTGTGTGTGAGTGTGAGATAGTGAGAGAGATAAGTGTCACGTGGTGTGTGTGAGTGTGAGATAGTGAGAGAGATAAGTGTCACGTGGTGTGTGTGAGTGTGAGATAGTGAGAGAGATAAGTGTCACGTGGTGTGTGAGTGTGAGATAGTGAGAGAGATAAGTGTCACGTGGTGTGAGTGTGAGTGTGAGATAGTGAGAGAGATAAGTGTCACGTGGTGTGTGTGTGTGTGAGATAGTGAGAGAGATAAGTGTCACGTGGTGTGTGTGTGAGATAGTGAGAGAGATAAGTGTCACGTGGTGTGTGTGAGTGTGAGATAGTGAGAGAGATAAGTGTCACGTGGTGTGTGTGTGAGATAGTGAGAGAGATAATTGTCACGTGGTGTGTGTGTGTGTGAGATAGTGAGAGAGATAAGTGTCACGTGGTGTGTGAGTGTGAGATAGTGAGAGAGATAAGTGTCACGTGGTGGTGTGTGTGTGAGATAGTGAGAGAGATAAGTGTCACGTGGTGTGAGTGTGATATAGTGAGAGAGATAAGTGTCACGTGGTGTGTGTGTGAGTGTGAGATAGTGAGAGAGATAAGTGTCACGTGGTGTGTGTGTGAGTGTGAGATAGTGAGAGAGATAAGTGTCACGTGGTGTGAGTGTGAGATAGTGAGAGAGATAAGTGTCACGTGGTGTGTGTGTGAGTGTGAGATAGAGAGAGAGATAAGTGTCACGTGGTGTGTGTGTGTGAGTGTGAGATAGTGAGAGAGATAAGTGTCACGTGGTGTGTGTGTGTGTGTGAGATAGTGAGAGAGATAAGTGTCACGTGGTGTGTGAGTGAGTGTGAGCTAGTGAGAGAGATAAGTGTCACGTGGTGTGAGTGTGTGATAGTGAGAGAGAAAAGTGTCACGTGGTTTGTGTGAGTGTGAGATTGTGAGAGTGATAAGTGTCACGTGGTGATGAGTGTTTGAGATAGTGAGAGAGTAAGTGTCACGTGGTTGTGAGTGTGAGATAGTGGAGAGAGATAAGTGTCACGTGGTCTGTGTAGTGTGAGATAGTGAGAGAGATAAGTGTCACGTGGTGTGTGTGTGAGATAGTGAGAGAGATAAGTGTCACGTGGTGTGTGTGTGAGTGTGAGATAGTGAGAGAGATAAGTGTCACGTGGTGTGTGTGAGTGTGAGATAGTGAGAGAGATAAGTGTCACGTGGTGTGTGTGTGAGTTTGAGATAGTGAGAGAGATAAGTGTCACGTGGTGTGTGTGTGAGATAGTGAGAGAGATAAGTGTCACGTGGTGTGTGTGAGTGTGAGATAGTGAGAGAGATAAGTGTCACGTGGTGTGAGCTAGTGAGAGAGATAAGTGTCACGTGGTGTGTGTGTGAGTTTGAGATAGTGAGAGAGATAAGTGTCACGTGGTGTATGTGTGAGTTTGAGATAGTGAGAGAGATAAGTGTCACGTGGTGTGTGTGTGAGTGTGAGATAGTGAGAGAGATAAGTGTCACGTGGTGTGTGTGTGAGTTTGAGATAGTGAGAGAGATAAGTGTCACGTGGTGTGTGTGAGTGTGAGATAGTGAGAGAGATAAGTGTCACGTGGTGTGAGTGTGTGAGATAGTGAGAGAGATAAGTGTCACGTGGTGTGTGTGTGAGATAGTGAGAGAGATAAGTGTCACGTGGTGTGTGTGTGTGTGTGTGAGAGATAGTGAGAGAGATAAGTGTCACGTGGTGTGTGTGAGTGTGAGATAGTGAGAGAGATAAGTGTCACGTGGTGTGTGAGATAGTGAGAGAGATAAGTGTCACGTGGTGTGTGTGTGTGAGATAGTGAGAGAGATAAGTGTCACGTGGTGTGTGTGAGTGTGAGATAGTGAGAGAGATAAGTGTCACGTGGTGTGTGTGTGAGTGTGAGATAGTGAGAGAGATAAGTGTCACGTGGTGTGTGTGAGTGTGAGATAGTGAGAGAGATAAGTGTCACGTGGTGTGAGTGTGAGATAGTGAGAGAGATAAGTGTCACGTGGTGTGTGTGAGATAGTGAGAGAGATAAGTGTCACGTGGTGTGTGTGAGTGTGAGATAGTGAGAGAGATAAGTGTCACGTGGTGTGTGTGAGTGTGAGATAGTGAGAGAGATAAGTGTCACGTGGTGTGAGTGTGAGATAGTGAGAGAGATAAGTGTCACGTGGTGTGTGTGTGTGAGATAGTGAGAGAGATAAGTGTCACGTGGTGTGTGTGAGTGTGAGATAGTGAGAGAGATAAGTGTCACGTGGTGTGTGTGAGTGTGAGATAGTGAGAGAGATAAGTGTCACGTGGTGTGTGTGTGTGAGTGTGAGATAGTGAGAGAGATAAGTGTCACGTGGTGTGTGAGTGTGAGATAGTGAGAGAGATAAGTGTCACGTGGTGTGAGTGTGAGATAGTGAGAGAGATAAGTGTCACGTGGTGTGTGTGAGTGTGAGATAGTGAGAGAGATAAGTGTCACGTGGTGTGTGTGAGTGTGAGATAGTGAGAGAGATAAGTGTCACGTGGTGTGAGTGTGAGATAGTGAGAGAGATAAGTGTCACGTGGTGTGTGTGTGAGTGTGAGATAGTGAGAGAGATAAGTGTCACGTGGTGTGTGTGTGAGTGTGAGATAGTGAGAGAGATAAGTGTCACGTGGTGTGTGTGTGTGAGATAGTGAGAGAGATAAGTGTCACGTGGTGTGTGTGTGAGTGTGAGATAGTGAGAGAGATAAGTGTCACGTGGTGGTGTGAGTGTGAGATAGTGAGAGAGATAAGTGTCACGTGGTGTGTGTTTGAGTGTGAGATAGTGAGAGAGATAAGTGTCACGTGGTGTGAGTGTGAGATAGTGAGAGAGATAAGTGTCACGTGGTGTGAGTGTGAGATAGTGAGAGAGATAAGTGTCACGTGGTGTGTGTGAGTGTGAGATAGTGAGAGAGATAAGTGTCACGTGGTGTGTGAGTGTGAGATAGTGAGAGAGATAAGTGTCACGTGGTGTGTGAGTGTGAGATAGTGAGAGAGATAAGTGTCACATGGTGTGTGTGAGTGTGAGATAGTGAGAGAGATAAGTGTCACGTGGTGTGTGTGTGAGATAGTGAGAGAGATAAGTGTCACGTGGTGTGTGTGAGTGTGAGATAGTGAGAGAGATAAGTGTCACGTGGTGTGTGTGAGTGTGAGATAGTGAGAGAGATAAGTGTCACGTGGTGTGTGTGAGTGTGAGATAGTGAGAGAGATAAGTGTCACGTGGTGTGTGTGTGTGAGATAGTGAGAGAGATAAGTGTCACATGGTGGTTTGTGTGAGTGTGAGATAGTTAGAGAGATAAGTGTCACGTGGTGTGTGTGTGAGATAGTGAGAGAGATAAGTGTCACGTGGTTTGTGTGTGTGAGATAGTGAGAGAGATAAGTGTCACGTGGTGTGAGTGTGAGATAGTGAGAGAGATAAGTGTCACGTGGTGTGTGTGAGTGTGAGATAGTGAGAGAGATAAGTGTCACGTGGTGTGTGTGAGTGTGAGATAGTGAGAGAGATAAGTGTCACGTGGTGTGTGTATGAGTGTGAGATAGTGAGAGAGATAAGTGTCACGTGGTGTGTGAGTGTGAGATAGTGAGAGAGATAAGTGTCACGTGGTTTGTGTGAGTGTGAGATTGTGAGAGAGATAAGTGTCACGTGGTGTGTGTGTGAGTGTGAGATAGTGAGAGAGATAAGTGTCACGTGGTGTGAGTGTGAGATAGTGAGAGAGATAAGTGTCACGTGGTGTGTGTGTGAGATAGTGAGAGAGATAAGTGTCACGTGGTGTGTGTGTGTGAGATAGTGAGAGAGATAAGTGTCACGTGGTGTGTGTGTGAGTGTGAGATAGTGAGAGAGATAAGTGTCACGTGGTGTTTGTGAGTGTGAGATAGTGAGAGAGATAAGTGTCACGTGGTGTGTGTGTGTGTGAGATAGTGAGAGAGATAAGTGTCACGTGGTGTGTGTGTGAGTGTGAGATAGTGAGAGAGATAAGTGTCACGTGGTGGTGTGCGTGTGAGATAGTGAGAGAGATAAGTGTCACGTGGTGTGAGTGTGAGATAGTGAGAGAGATAAGTGTCACGTGGTGTGTGTGTGAGTGTGAGATAGTGAGAGAGATAAGTGTCACGTGGTGTGTGTGAGTGTGAGATAGTGAGAGAGATAAGTGTCACGTGGTGTGAGTGTGAGATAGTGAGAGAGATAAGTGTCACGTGGTGTGTGTGAGTGTGAGATAGTGAGAGAGATAAGTGTCACGTGGTGTGTGTGAGTGTGAGATAGTGAGAGAGATAAGTGTCACGTGGTGTGTGTGTGAGTGTGAGATAGTGAGAGAGATAAGTGTCACGTGGTGTGTGAGTGAGTGTGAGATAGTGAGAGAGATAAGTGTCACGTGGTGTGAGTGTGAGATAGTGAGAGAGATAAGTGTCACGTGGTGGTGTGAGTGTGAGATAGTGAGAGAGATAAGTGTCACGTGGTGTGTGTGTGTGATAGTGAGAGAGATAAGTGTCACGTGGTGTGTGAGTGTGAGATAGTGAGAGAGATAAGTGTCACGTGGTGTGAGTGTGAGATAGTGAGAGAGATAAGTGTCACGTGGTGTGTGTGTGAGATAGTGAGAGAGATAAGTGTCACGTGGTGTGTGTGAGTGTGAGATAGTGAGAGATAAGTGTCACGTGGTGTGTGTGTGAGTTTGAGATAGTGAGAGAGATAAGTGTCACGTGGTGTGTGTGTGTGAGATAGTGAGAGAGATAAAGTGTCACGTGATGTGTGTGTGAGTGTGAGATAGTGAGAGAGATAAGTGTCACGTGGTGTGTGTGAGTGTGAGATAGTGAGAGATAAGTGTCACGTGGTGTGTGTGTGAGTTTGAGATAGTGAGAGAGATAAGTGTCACGTGGTGTATGTGTGAGTTTGAGATAGTGAGAGAGATAAGTGTCACGTGGTGTGTGTGTGAGTGTGAGATAGTGAGAGAGATAAGTGTCACGTGGTGTGTGTGTGAGTTTGAGATAGTGAGAGAGATAAGTGTCACGTGGTGTGTGTGTGAGTTTGAGATAGTGAGAGAGATAAGTGTCACGTGGTGTGTGTGTGTGAGATAGTGAGAGAGATAAGTGTCACGTGGTGTGTGTGTGAGATAGTGAGAGAGATAAGTGTCACATGGTGGTTTGTGTGAGTGTGAGATAGTTAGAGAGAAAAATGTCACGTGGTGTGTGTTAGTGTGAGATAGTGAGATAGATAAGTGTCACGTGGTGTTTGTGTGTGAGACAGTGAGAGAGATAAGTGTCACGTGGTGTGTGTGTGTGAGATAGTGAGAGAGATAAGTGTCACGTGATGTGTGTGAGTGTGAGATAGTGAGCGAGAAAAGTGTCACGTGGTGTGTGTGTGAGTGTGAGATAGTGAGAGAGATAAGTGTCACGTGGTGTGTGTGTGAGTGTGAGATAGTGAGAGAGATAAGTGTCACGTGGTGTGAGTGTGAGATAGTGAGAGAGATAAGTGTCACGTGGTGTGTGTGTGAGATAGTGAGAGAGATAAGTGTCACGTGGTGTGTGTGAGTGTGAGATACTGAGAGAGATAATTATCACGTGGTGTGTGTGTGTGTGTGAGATAGTGAGAGAGATAAGTGTCACGTGGTGTGTGTGTGTGTGAGATAGTGAGAGATATAAGTGTCACGTGGTGTGTGAGTGTGAGATAGTGAGAGAGATAAGTGTCACGTGGTGTGTGTGAGTGTGAGATAGTGAGAGAGATAAGTGTCACGTGGTGTTTGTGAGTGTGAGATAGTGAGAGAGATAAGTGTCACGTGGTGTGTGTGAGTGTGAGATAGTGAGAGAGATAAGTGTCACGTGGTGTGTGTGTGAGTGTGAGATAGTGAGAGAGATAAGTGTCACGTGGTGTGAGTGTGAGATAGTGAGAGAGATAAGTGTCACGTGGTGTGTGTGAGTGTGAGATAGGGAGAGATAAGTTCACGTGGTGTGTGTGAGTGTGAGATAGTGAGAGAGATAAGTGTCACGTGGTGTGTGAGTGTGAGATAGTGAGAGAGATAAGTGTCACGTGGTGTGTGTGTGAGTGTGAGATAGTGAGAGAGATAAGTGTCACGTGGTGTGTGAGTGAGTGTGAGATAGTGAGAGAGATAAGTGTCACGTGGTGTGAGTGTGAGATAGTGAGAGAGATAAGTGTCACGTGGTTTGTGTGAGTGTGAGATAGTGAGAGAGATAAGTGTCACGTGGTTGTGAGTGTTTGAGATAGTGAGAGAGATAAGTGTCACGTGGTGTGAGTGTGAGATAGTGAGAGAGATAAGTGTCACGTGGTGTGTGTGTGTGTGAGATAGTGAGAGAGATAAGTGTCACGTGGTGTGTGTGTGAGATAGTGAGAGAGATAAGTGTCACGTGGTGTGTGTGTGAGTGTGAGATAGTGAGAGAGATCAGTGTCACGTGGTGTGTGTGTGAGTGTGAGATAGTGAGAGATAAGTGTCACGTGGTGTGTGTGTGAGATAGTGAGAGAGATAAGTGTCACGTGGTGTGTGTGTGAGTGTGAGATAGTGAGAGAGATAAGTGTCACGTGGTGTGTGTGAGTGTGAGATAGTGGAGAGATAAGTGTCACGTGTGTGTGTGTGAGTTTGAGATAGTGAGAGAGATAAGTGTCACGTGGTGTATGTGTGAGTGTGAGATAGTGAGAGAGATAAGTGTCACGTGGTGTGTGTGTGAGTGTGAGATAGTGAGAGATAAGTGTCACGTGGTGTGTGTGTGAGTTTGAGATAGTGAGAGAGATAAGTGTCACGTGGTGTGTGTGTGTGAGTTTGAGATAGTGAGAGAGATAAATGTCACGTGGTGTATGAGTGTGAGATAGTGAGAGATATGTGTCACGTGGTGTGTGTGTGAGATAGTGAGAGATAAGTGTCACATGGTGGTTTGTGTGATTGTGAGATAGTTAGAGAGAAAAATGTCACGTGGTGTGTGTTAGTGTGAGATAGTGAGAGAGATAAGTGTCACGTGGTGTTTGTGTGTGAGACAGTGAGAGAGATAAGTGTCACGTGGTGGGTGTGTGTGAGATAGTGAGAGAGATAAGTGTCACGTGGTGTGTGTGAGTGTGAGATAGTGAGCGAGAAAAGTGTCACGTGGTGTGTGTGTGAGTGTGAGATAGTGAGAGAGATAAGTGTCACGTGGTGTGTGTGTGAGTGTGAGATAGTGAGAGAGATAAGTGTCACGTGGTGTGAGTGTGAGATAGGGAGAGAGATAAGTGTCACGTGGTGTGTGTGAAATAGTGAGAGAGATATGTGTCACGTGGTGTGTGAGTGTGAGATAGAGAGAGATAAGTGTCACGTGGTGTGTGTGAGTGTGAGATAGTGAGAGAGATAAGTGTCACGTGGTGTGTGTGTGAGATAGTGAGAGAGATAAGTGTCACGTGGTGTGTGTGTGTGAGATAGTGTGAGAGATAAGTGTCACGTGGTGTGTGTGAGTGTGAGATAGTGAGAGAGATAAGTGTCACGTGGTGTGTGTGTGAGTGTGAGATAGTGAGACAGATAAGTGTCACGTGGTGTGTGTGTGAGTGTGAGATAGTGAGAGAGATAAGTGTCACGTGGTGGTGTGCGTGTGAGATAGTGAGAGAGATAAGTGTCCACGTGGTGTGAGTGTGATATAGTGAGAGAGATAAGTGTCACGTGGTGTATGTGTGACTGTGAGATAGTGAGAGAGATAAGTGTCACGTGGTGGTGTGTGAGTGTGAGATAGTGAGAGAGATAAGTGTCACGTGGTGTGAGTGTGAGATAGTGAGAGAGATAAGTGTCACGTGGTGTGAGTGTGAGATAGAGAGAGAGATAAGTGTCACGTGGTGTGTGTGTGAGTGTGAGATAGTGAGAGAGATAAGTGTCACGTGGTGTGTGTGTGAGTGTCAGATAGTGAGAGGGATAAGTGTCACTTGGTGTGTGAGTGAGTGTGAGCTAGTGAGAGAGATAAGTGTCACGTGGTGTGAGTGTGTGATAGTGAGAGAGATAAGTGGCACGTGGTTTGTGTGAGTGTGAGATTGTGAGAGTGAAAAGTGTCACGTGGTGTGAGTGTTTGAGATAGTGAGAGAGTTAAGTGTCACGTGGTGTGAGTGTGAGATAGTGGGAGAGATAAGTGTCACGTGGTCTGTGTGTGTGAGATAGTGAGAGAGATAAGTGTCACGTGGTGTGTGTGTGTGAGATAGTGAGAGAGATAAGTGTCACGTGGTGTGTGTGTGAGTGTGAGATAGTGAGAGAGATCAGTGTCACGTGGTGTGTGTGAGTGTGAGATAGTGAGAGATAAGTGTCACATGGTGTGTGTGTGAGTTTGAGATAGTGAGAGAGATAAGTGTCACGTGGTGTGTGTGTGAGATAGTGAGAGAGAAAAGTGTCACGTGGTGTGTGTGTGAGTGTGAGATAGTGAAAGAGATAAGTGTCACGTGGTGTGTGTGAGTGTGAGATAGTGAGAGATAAGTGTCACGTGGTGTGTGTGTGAGTTTGAGATAGTGAGAGAGATAAGTGTCACGTGGTGTATGTGTGAGTTTGAGATCGTGAGAGAGATAAGTGTCACGTGGTGTGGTGTGTGAGTGTGAGATAGTGAGAGATAAGTGTCACGTGGTGTGTGTGTGAGTTTGAGATAGTGAGAGAGATAAGTGTCACGTGGTGTGTGTGTGTGAGTTTGAGATAGTGAGAGAGATAAGTGTCACGTGGTGTGTGAGTGTGAGATAGTGAGAGAGATAAGTGTCACGTGGTGTGTGTGTGAGATAGTGAGAGAGATAAGTGTCACATGGTGGTTTGTGTGAGTGTGAGATAGTTAGAGAGAAAAATGTCACGTGGTGTGTGTTAGTGTGAGATAGTGAGATAGATAAGTTTCACGTGGTGGGTGTGTGTGTGAGATAGTGAGAGATAAGTGTCACATGGTGGTTTGTGTGATTGTGAGATAGTGAGAGAAGATAAGTGTCACGTGGTGTGTTGAGTGTGAGATAGTTGAGAGAGAAAGTGTCACGTGGTGTGTTTTGTGTGAGACAGTGAGAGAGATAGTGTCACGTGGTGGTTGTGTGTGAGATAGTGAGAGATAAG
>NC_046133.1:5893750-6025792 GCF_010993605.1 Petromyzon marinus | reverse complement strand
GTACTGAAGGCGATCCGGAGTCTGAGACCAGGAAAAGCAGCGGGCAGAGATTATCTCCCAAGCGAAATGCTGAGGGAGGGTGGCGATTGTGCACAGACTGCCCTATATGACATGATAACAACAGTCTGGACCACTGGACGGGTTCCGCAGGATTGGAAGGATGCCCTGGTGGTCCCCCTCTTTAAGAAGGGGGACCACACAGACTGTAACAACTACAGGGGCATCTCACTCCTCAGTGTGCAGAGAAAGTTCCTGGCAAAGATTATTCAACATCGCTTTGCCAGGCACGCTGAGGAGAGGCTTGCGGAGTCCCAATGCGGTTTCAGGAAATGGCGGTCCTGCACAGATGCCATATTTTCTGTCTGTCTGCTACAGCAGAGGTGTAGGGAATTCTAGCAAGACCTACATCTCTGCTTTATTGACCTGGTTAAGGCCTATGATACCATCAGTAGGCCTGGACTCTGGGTTTTTCTTCGTGCTTTTGGAGTACCTGACCCTCTGCCCACGATCATTAAGGACCTTCATGATGGTGAGCGGGCCCGGGTAAAACTACGTGGCCGGTAGTCACAGCCATTCCCTGTACACCTTGGGGTGCGACAGGGATGTCCTCTGGCTCCCACATTATTTTACATATATTTTGACCACGTAGTTCGTGAAGCCTTCAATTGCTGTACCGGGGGAATCTCCATATGCTACATATATAATGGGAGGCTGATCGATGCCCGGGTGCGGTCAAGAGATGGCTCCCTATTGGTCAACCACGTTATGTATGCCGATTATTTGGTAATAGCCGCTCATTCAGAGGAGGAGTTGGAGACGTTGCTGCTGAGACTGGAGCGTGCCACTAAGAGATGGGGCCTTACCATCAGCCCCACCAAAACTAAGCACCTGCCTGGGTATGTTGTACCATCGGACACTCCACCCCCACAACTCCCAATCGGTGATGGGGCAGTTGTGGAGAGAGTGTAGAGTTTCCCATACCTGGGCAGTGTGCTTATGACAGGCTCCAGTTTAACAGCAGAGGTCTCACTCCGAATCAGTCGAGCGGCAATGTCTTTTCATCTGTTGCGTAACGCTGTGTGGAAGCTACCTGGTCTGTCGCTCCACACAAAGCTTCAGGTCTTCTCGGCCACGGTCATTCCCTCCCTTCTCTACGCTTGCGAAAGGTGAACCCCCCTAATGGAACATCTTCGCCGGTTAGAAACATTTAGGCTGGCCTGCCTACGATCCATCCTGGGTTTAACCAGGCTGGATTGTGTGACGAGCTCACAAATCCTTGAAAGATATGGGCAAGGTCCCATCGATGAGCTCCTCCGGCAGGCAAGACTGCGTTGGCTGGGTCATGTAGCCCGCATGCCCAGCCACCGCAGAGCCGAAACAGCTTTTGTTCGGCCGGATTGAGGGGGCTAAACGGGCGCGGCACGAGCTAGAGAAGAGATGGAGTGATGTGGTACATGAGGACGTGCATCTGAGTGGACTTGCCGATGACTGGTACCAGCGGTGTCAAGATCGGCCTCTGTGGAGGAGGCTCGTGAAGGATGCTACTGGAGGCAGTCGCCCTCCAACAACAATGGAGGGCGGAGGAGCGAAGCTCACAACAACGAACGGAGCGCCGGGTAACTAGGGCACAGCAGGTTGGCACAGTAGCGGGCACAGATGGTGCATCAGCCAGTCATCTCAGTCAGTCGACCCGTGGCACCTGGGTCTGCCCCGTGACCTCCTGCCACCAGGCGTTCGACACCTCACGTGGCCTCAAGGTACACATGGCCTGGCACAAGCGTCGTTTGGACGTCACCGCCACTTAGTGGCGAATGGCGGTTGTTGTTGTCGTTGTGTGTGTGTTCATGCGGTGTGTGTGGGGAGCGGTAGTGTCGCGGTTAGCGCTACTCTGCGCTACGAACCTGGCGACCCGAGTTCGATTCCCGCTCACGGCCAACACCACCAGTGACGATTATCTGAACCGGTCCTGGGCCTCCCCTATATCGACTCAGCCTCAAGTGAGTCCCTGGTGCGGTGTGTAGCGAACATCGCCACTGGGGAGACAAAGGCGGCCGGGCGTGGTGCTGGCCACCCACATCCTCGTGTGCCGCAGTGCCGGTAGCCTTCATAGGCGCTGCTCGCTAACAGCACTTGCCCCAACATTCTGTTACAGGCTACACGGGGGATCTTTGTCTTTGTGTGTGCTGTGCTGTCCTTCAGAAGGTGCTTCAACCCCACTAACAGCCCTTACCACCCCCCCCCCCCCCCCCCCCACACACACTCGATGTCTACACGGGGAGAATCTTCAGTGGATGTTTACAATACATCCCGCAAACAAGCAAACACCGGGATGTTGTCAAACAAACAAACACCGGGACGAGGGTCAGAGGGGGGGAGTGGGGAGTCTATCTGTCTGTGTCACGGACCACACCGAAACCACTTTGCTCTGCCTCGAACGCAAACTGAAACATATTTGCGGGGTCGCTTCAAACAAAACGCCAACAAAAAAAACCACACCAAACCCCAAAAATCGTCGTAACATTTTGTTGTTGTTGTTGTCGTTGTCGTCGTTGTTGTTGTGGTGGTGGCAAAACAACGCCACGGGCAATGGGCCTCGTCCGTGGACCACCGCGGAGAAGATTCCCAGCGGTGCGGTGACACCTGACGGCGAACGAGTTGAGAGACTCGTCGACCTGACGAAGCTGTCGTGCGTTTACATTTTGTGGACATTGTTGTCGTGGCTTGTTGCGATTCCGAGTCCCGTGCGAGTGAGAACGTTGTTGTTGTTGTTGTGTGTGTTGCTGTTGTTGTTGTTGTTGTGTGTTGTTGTGTGTGTGTGGAGCACACGGGATGTGTGACGCTAGGGTTAACTTGACCCGGGACTCGAACCAAAGGCGGTCGGGGTTATTTGTCGTCCCATGCGATGCTGGTGGGTGGTGGTGGGTGGTGGTGGTGGATGGAGGTTGTTGGTGGTGGTGGTGTGTGCTGGTGGTGGGTGGTGGTGGTTGTGGGTGGTGCTGGTGGTGTGTGCTGGTGGTGGGTGGTGGTGGGTGGGTGGTGGTGGTTGTTGGTGGTGGTGGTGTGTGCTGGTGGTGGATGGTGGTGGGTGGTGAATGGTGGTGGTGGTGTTGGTGGTTGTGGAGCGGTGGTTGGTGATGGTGGGTGCTGGTGGTGGTGGTTGTGGGCGGTGGTGGGTGGTGGTGGGTGGTGAATGGTGGTGGTGTTGGTGGTTGTGGAGCGGTGGTTGGTGATGGTGGGTGGTGGTGGTGTTGGTGGTTGTGGAGCGGTGGTGCAGCGGTTAGCGCTACGCTGCACTCCGAACCCTTCTCTCGCCCGAGTTCGATTCCCGCTCACGGCCACCAACACCGCCGGTGACGACTACCTGGACCTGGTCCTGGGCCTCCCCTAGGTCGACTCAGCCTCAAATGAGTACCTGGTTGGGTGTGTGGGAAACATCGCCGCCGGGGAGACAAAGGCGGTCGGGCGTGGTGCTGGCCACCCACCCCCTCGTGTGCCGTTCCGGCCTTCATAGGTGCTGCTCGCTAACAGCACTTGCCCCTACAGTCTGTGAAGGCTACACGGGGGATCTTTGTATTTGAAGTATGTGTGTGTGATGTATGTAGGTGTGTTTGTGATGCATGTGTGTGATATGTGTGTGTGTGTGATGTGTGAGTGATGTGTGTGATGTGTAATGTATGTGTAATGTATGTGTGATGTGTATGATGTGTGTAATGTACGTGTGATGTGTGTATGATGTGTGTGGAATGTGTGTGTGATGTGTGTGTGTGATGTGTAATGTATGTGTAATGTATGTGTGATGTGTGTGTGATGTGTGTGATGTGTGTGTGTGATGTGTGTGATGTGTGTGTGATGTGTGTGATGTGTGTGATGTGTGTGTGATGTGTGTGATGTGTCTGTGATGTGTGTGATGTGTGTGATGTGTAATGTATGTGTAATGTGTGTGATGTGTGTGATGTGTGTATGATGTGTGTAATGTATGTGATGTGTATAATGTATGTGTGATGTATGTGATGTGTGTGATGTATGTGTGATGTGTGTGTGAGGTGTGTGATGTGTAATGTATGTGTAATGTGTGTGTGATGTGTGTGATGTGTGTGTGATGTGTGTGTAATGTATGTGTAATGTGTGTGATGTGTGTGGTGTGCGTGTGTGTGATGTATTTGTGATGTGTGTGTGTGTGTGATGTTTGTGATATATGTGTGTGTGTGATGTGTGTGGTGTGCGTGTGTGTGATTTGTGTGATGTGATATATGTGATATATGTGGGTATGATGTGATATATGTGTGTGTGATGTGTGTGTGTGATATATGTGCGTGTGATGTGTGTGTGTGTGTGTGATGTATGTGTGATGTGATGTGTGTGATGTGATGTCTGTGATATATGTGCGTGTGATGTGTGTGTGTGATCTATGTGTGTGTCTGTCTGAGTCAGAGCGTATCATAGATTCAGTGTGAACAGATGATTTGTATGGCTGTGTGCATTTGTACGGGTTCATGTGGGTTCACGTGTGTGTGTGGTCGTGTGTGTGTGTTCGTGTGTGTTCGTGTGTGTGTGTCTGTGTGTGTGTGTTCGTGTGTGTGTGTGTTCGTGTGTGTGTGTGTTCGTGTGTGTGTGTGTTCGTGTGTGTGTGTGTTCGTGTGTGTGTTCGTGTGTGTGTGTGTTCGTGTGTGTGTTAGTGTGTGTGTGTGTGTCCGTGTGGGTGTGTGTTCGTGTGTGTGTGTTCGTGTGTGTGTGTTCGTGTGTGTGTGTGTGTTCATGTGTGTGTGTGTGTTCGTGTGTGTGTGTGTTCGTGTGTGTGTGTGTGTGTGTTCGTGTGTGTGTGTTCGTGTGTGAGTTCGTGTGTGTGTGTCTGTGTGTGTGTGTCTGTGTGTGTCTGTGTTCGTGTGTGTGTGTCTGTGTGTGTGTGTCTGTGTGTGTCTGTGTGTGTCTGTGTGTGTTCGTGTGTGTGTGTGTGTTCGTGTATGTGTGTATTCGTGTGTGTGTGTTCGTGTGTGTGTGTGTTCGTGTGTGTGTGTTCGTGTGTGTGTCGGTGTGTGTGTGTGTTCGTGTGTGTGTGTGTTTGTGTGTGTGTTCGTGTGTGTGTGTGTTCGTGTGTGTTCGTGTGTGTGTGTGTGTGTTCGTGTGTGTGTCTGTGTGTGTTCGTGTGTGTGTGTGTTAGTGTCTGTGTGTGTGTTCGTGTGTGTGTATGTGTGTTCGTGTGTGTGTGTTCGTGTGTGTGTGTCTGTGTGTGTGTGTTCGTTTGTGTGTGTGTGTGTGTGTTCGTGTGTGTGTGTATGTTCGTGTGTGTGTGTCTGTGTGTGTGTGTTCGTGTGTGTGTGTGTTCGTGTGTGTGTGTCTGTGTGTGTGTCTGTGTGTATCTGTGCGTGTGTGTTCGTGTATGTGTGTGTTCGTGTGTGTGTTCGTGTGTGTGTATGTATCTGTGTGTGTGTTCGTGTGTGTGCGTTCGTGTGTGTGTGTGTTCGTGTGTGTGTGTGTGTTCGTGTGTGTGTGTATGTTCGTGTGTCTGTGTGTGTGTGTGTGTGTTCGTGTGTGTGTGTGTTCGTGTGTGTGTGTCTGTGTGTGTGTCTGTGTGTATCTGTGTGTCTGTGTGTGTTCGTGTGTGTGTTCGTGTGTGTGTGTGTTCGTGTGTGTGTGTGTGTTAGTGTGTGTGTGTGTGTGTTAGGGAGCGATAGTGTAGCGGTTAGCGCGCTGCGCTATGAACCTGGCGACCCGGGTTCGATTCCCGCTCACGGCCAACACCAGTGACGATTATTTGAACCAGTCCCGGGCCTCCCCTAGGTCGACTCAGCCTCAAATGAGTACCTGGTGCGGTGTGTAAACATCGCCACTAGGGAGACAAAGGCGGTCGGGCGTGGTGCTGGCCACCCACCCCCTCGTGTACCGTTCCGGCCTTCATAGGTGCTCGCTAACAGCACTTGCCCCTACAGTCTGTTAAGGCTATATGGGGGATCTTTGTTTGTGTGTTAGTGTGTGTTAGTGTGTGTGTGTGTTAGTGTGAGCGGTAGTGGTTAACCCCCCCCCCCCCACTTTTTTTAAAGGAAAAATTTCACGAAACATTTAACGCTCTGCTCTCCTCCTTCTTACTCCTTCCCTCTCTCTGTGCCCCCCTCTCTACCCCCACTCTCTCTCTACCCCTCTCTCTCTCTCTACCCCCACTCTCTCTCTACCCCCACTCTCCCTCTACCCCCACTCTCTCTCTACCCCCTCTCTCCCTACTCTATGTCTATGTTCCCACTGTATTCTATGTACATATGTTTTTTATAACTACGACAAGTGCTGCAACTGTACCCGGCCCTTCTCGCAGCCCTACGGCCTCCGACGGGCAGCTCAGATCTGCACGCACAGAGCTCTCTACCGTCATCTGCCACCGAGCACACGGCCTCCTCCAGCGCCCACTGCTCCTTGAAGGCCGGCACGGCGTGGGTCAGCCGCGCACGGCGGAACTCCAGCCACACACTGGCTCCGACCAGAGCGTGGAAGATGCCCAGGCTGCTGGCCGGACGTTGCCCCTCCAGGGCCACCTTCCTCGCCCTGTACACGGCGAGCTTGGCGTAGCCGAAGAGCACGTTGACTGGCCCCTGAAGATGTTGGAGTCCGTCGCCCTTCGGGTATCCAAAGATGAGGACCGTCGGGGAGAAGTGGAGGCTGAACCTTAGGAGGATGTTTCTCAGGACCTTGAACAGCGAGTCCAGGCGCTTGCACTCCACGTATTGGTCCACCATCGGCTCCACTTTACCGCAGAACCGGCACTCCGGGGACGTGTCGGTGAAGCGCGCCAGGGAGGCGTTGGTGGTGACGTTGCCGTGGGCGATGCTCCAGCTGAGGTCGCCGATGCGGTTGTACGTCGGGCTGGAGTAGAGTTGCCTCCAGCGAGGCCTCTCCGGAGAGACTGCAAGGGCAGGGCTCTCCTCCAGGCAGTGGTCCTTGTGGCTCCTCAGGGTGTCCTGTTGGTGGAACCGGACCATGTAGGAGTAGAGCACCTTCCTCTTTACATTTGCGAAGGCCACCTCCGGCAGGCCTTCCAGCCGGCACAGGTTGTGATCCGCCTTCGTTTGTCGGCATTGGCGATGCAGTGGCACGACTGAGAGCTCCGGTGGACGGGGATTGAGAGGGGCCTCGTCATCCCCAACGCCGATGGGGACGGCGTTCTCCCCATCGCTGCTGCTGAGAAGGCCCCCTTGACTTCGGCCAGGATCCGGGCAGCCACCCGGAGCGACTGCAGCCCCCCTGTCTTTGTGGCCATGTCTGCTGGTCCGAGCCACCAGCCCCGTGTTTCAGGCTCCACGAGATCTCCCATCCTGGTGAGCCGCGCGTTGGCGAGGCGCCTCTCTATGCCGGGGGTGGCGGCGGTGATGGATGGCAGCTCTGTCTGTAAGTTCCTGAGGATCGGTTCGAAGACCAGATCCTCGGCCGATCGTGGCTGGTTCAGCCTCCTGACGGCGAGGGAGCTCCACGTCCGCAGGACGCTCCTGTAGAAAGGTTGGCAGCTGTCCCAGTGGGAGGCCCTGCAGGTCCGTGTAGAATAGTTGTTTGGAGCACTGCAGACCCCCCCAGCTGTTTCAGGAGGCCGTGACGCTCCAGGCCGGTGCAGGGGCGGCGTGCAGGAACTTTCAGCGCGTCCTGCAAGCCGGAAGGTGGCCAGCTGACTCCGCACACACACCAGCCCGTGACCGCCCTCGTCCAGTGGCAGGGCCAGGACCCCAGCCGCGACTCCGGTGTCCTCCACCCGACCAGAAGAAGAAGTCGAGGACTCGCTTCTGAAGTGCGTTGACGAGGGTCATGGGGGGGGTTTAGGGGGGTGCAGGTAGAAGAGTCGGTGCCACAGCACGGACGTCACCAGCTGGTTCTCTTCACCCTCCATCATCCTCTCTCTATCTCTCTCTTATTTTTTTTTTACAATCAGAGAGGAAACAAGGAGATGCTCGGTTGAGTCGGCACTTTGCTTCGTTCATCATTTCGGGTTTTTTTGTTCAATGCTTTGCTTTATGTAACCCCCCCCCTCCCCCCTTATTGAATGAAAGATTTCACGAAATATTTCACGCTCTTCTCTTCTTCTGTTTTACCTCTTCCCCCTCTCTCTACCCCCCCCCCCCCCCGTCTCTCTACCCCCTTCTCTCTCTCTCTATCCCCTCTCTCTACCCCCCCTCTCTCTACCCCCCCCCGTCTCTCTACCCCCTTCTCTCTCTCTACCCCCCTCTCTCTACCCCCTCTCTCTCTCTCTACCCCCTCTCTCTACCCCCCCTCTCTCTCTCTCTACCCCCTCTCTCTACCCCCCCTCTTTCTCTCTCTACCCCCTCTCTCTACCCCCTCTCTCTCTCTCTACCCCCTCTCTCTCTACCCCCCTCTCTCTACCCCCCCTCTCTCTACCCCTCTCTCTACCCCCCTCTTTCTACCCCCTCTCTCTCTCTCTCTACCCCCCTCTCTCTCTACACCCCTCTATCTCTCTATCCCCTCTCTCTACCCCCCTCTCTCTCTCTCTACCCCCTCTCTCTACCCCCTCTCTCTCTCTATCCCCCTCTCTCTACCCCCTCTATCTCTCTACCCCCTCTCTCTACCCCCTCTCTCTACCCCCTCTCTCTTTCTCTCTACCCCCTCTCTCTACCCCCCTCTCTCTCTCTACCCCCTCTCTCTACCCCATCTCTCTCTACTCTACCCCTCTCTCTCTCTCTCTACCCCCTCCTCTCCCTCCTCTCCCTCCCTCCCTCTCTCTCCTCTATCCTAGAGACGCTATAGCCCCAGGCCCAGGTAGTCGCTGACGGATGCTGCTGCTGCTGCCGCCTTTTGGAGGATGATGATGATGATGATGCGAGTGTCTGCAAAGAACACAAGTGCATTAGGCAAAGGTTAAGGCTATCAGAGGGGGAAGATCGAGATCCAGGGAGCTGGAACAAAAGACAATCCGTGTCAACCTTTCCATTCTCAATCTTGCCAATGCATCAGCCCATCTCCCGTGTCTAGCCGAGTACGTATTCGTTCCCCATGCATAACGCGAGTGCATACACGCACACACACACACACACGTGTATATGTATATTATACAGATATATATGATATCTATCATATGGCATGTATATGCATCATATATACGGACGGGCCGTCGAATTACGAACGCAATTCGTATTTTGAGATGGGTTCCCGTGTGGAGAGGCTCGTGAATCGGAACGCCTCGGCGATGCACTGCCGTATTTAATTAGCCCGTGCGGTGACTTCTTCTGAATCGTGCTACGGTTCAAGAGCGGCAAGAACGACGAAGGCGTTGTCAAACTCATGAAAACGTTCGTAAGTGTGGGTGGTGTTCGTAAGTGTGGGAGGCGTTCGTAAGTGTGGGTGGCGTTCGTAAGTGTGGGTGGTGTTCGTAAGTGTGGGTAGCGTTCGTAAGTGTGGGTGGTGTCCGTAAGTGTGGGTGGTGTTCGTAAGTGTGGGTGGTGTACTTAAGTATGGGTGGTGTTCGTAAGTGTGGGTGGTGTTCTTAAGTGTGGGTGGCGTTCGTAAGTGTGGGTGGCGTTCGTAAGTGTGGGTGGTGTTCGTAAGTGTGGGTGGTGTTCTTAAGTGTGGGTGGCGTTCGTAAGTGTGGGTAGCGTTCATAAGTGTGGGTGGTGTCCGTAAGTGTGGGTGGTGTTCGTAAGTGTGGGTGGTGTACTTAAGTATGGGTGGTGCTCGTAAGTGTGGGTGGTGTTCTTAAGTGTGGGTGGCGTTCGTAAGTGTGGGTGGCGTTCGTAAGTGTGGGAGGCGTTCGTAAGTGTGGGTGGTGTCCGTAAGTGTGGGTAGTGTTCGTAAGTGTGGGTGTTGTTCATAAGTGTGGGTGGCGTTCGTAAGTGTGGGTGGTGTTCGTAAGTGTGGGTGATGTTCGTAAGTGTGGGTGGTGTTCGTAAGTGTGGGTGGCGTTCGTAAGTGTGGGTGGTGTTCGTAAGTGTGGGTGGTGTTCGTAAGTATGGGTGGTGTTCATAAGTGCGGCTGGCGTTCGTAAGTGTGGGTGGTGTCCGTAAGCGTGGGTGGCGTTCGTAAGTGTGGGTGGTGTTCGTAAGTGTGGGTGGTGTTCGTAAGTGTGGGTGGCGTTCGTAAGTGTGGGTGGTGTTCGTAAGTGTGGGTGGTGTTCGTAAGTGTGGGTGGTGTACTTAAGTGTGAGTGGTGTTCGTAAGTGTGGGTGGCGTTCGTAAGTGTGGTTGATGTCCGTAAGTACGGGTGGTGTTCGTATCTCGACGACTTCCCCGTATCTTTCGTCAGCGCTTCCCGGCACGTGATGCACGACACACACACGACACACACACCACACAACACTCCCAAACAATGAACACGCTGCCTGGCCGTTATGAGCGGGGGGCCCTCGCGTCGATGTTATTTACAGAGCTCACCGCTGCTGTTTCACCGACTTGGCCTGCCGATTATTTAAATAAACTCGCGGCGAAGGGGTGGCGTGGAGTGGTGGGCGGAGGTGGGAGGGATACGGTGCGGTGCGGAGTTGCATTCGGAGCGGGTGCAGAGCCGCCAAAATAGCGCCCCGTGCTGGGCCTCCCCTAGATCGACTCAGCCTCAAATGAGTACTCGAAACAACACCAACAACAACAACCAGTCACGGCTATATATATAAAAGAACCAGTCCCTGGGCCTCCCCTAGGTCGACTCAGCCCTCAAATAAGAACTTGGCGCGGTGTGCATAATAAACATCGGCACCGGGGAGACAAAGGCGGCCGGGCGTGGTGCTGTCCAACCTCCACCCCCCCCCCCCCCCAATCCACCCCTCTCGTGTGCCGTGCCCGCCTTTCCCTAGCTGCTGCTCGCTAACAGCACTTGCCCCCACAGTGTGTAGAGGCTACACGATGGGAGGGGGAACTCCGTCTGTGTAATACGCGTCAAGTGTCTCGGACACTTTTGCACGCGACCCACATTCACCGGGCGGAGCGCCTACGTCAGCGCGTGCGAGGAGCGGTGGGCGCAGTGGTTGGCACACCGCGCCACAAATGACGCTCCACCCCTAGGTCCACTCAGCCTCAAGCGAGTCCCCAAAAAGACAAAGATCCCCCGTGTGGCCTCGACAGACCGTAGGGGCAAGTGCTGTTAGCGAGCAGCGCCTATGAAGGCCGGTAACGGTGCACGAGGGGGGGTGGGTGGCCAGCACCACGCCCGGCCGCCTTTGTCTCCCCAGTGGCGATGTTTGCTACACACCGCACCCAGGAACTCATTTGAGGCTGAGTCGACCTAGGGGAGGCCCAGGACCGGTTCAGATAATCGTCACCGGTGGTGTTGGCCGTCAGCGGGAATCGAAACTGGGTCGCCGGGTTCATAGCGCGCTACACTCCCGCTCCCCCAACACACACACTGACACACACACTGACACACACACTGACACACACACTGACACACACACACTGACACACACACTGACACACACACTGACACACACACTGACACACACACACTGACACACACACTGACACACACACTGACACACACACTGACACACACACTGACACACACACTGACACACACACTGACAGACACGCACACACACACTGACACACTGACACACACACTGACACACACACTGACACACACACTGACACACACACTGACACACACACTGACACACTGACACACACTGACACACACTGACACACACACTGACACACACACTGACACACACACACTGACACACACACTGACACACACACACACTGACACACACTGACACACACACTGACACACACACTGACACACACACTGACACACACACTGACACACACACTGACACACACACTGACACACACACACGCACACACACACACTGACACGCACACACTGACACGCACACACTGACACGCACGCTAACAAAGATCCCCCATATAGTCTTAACAGACTGTAGGGGCAAGTGCTGTTAGCGAGCACCTATGAAAGCCGGAACGGTACACGAGGGGGTGGGTGGCCAGCACCACGCCCGACCGCCTTTGCCTCCCTAGTGGCAATGTTTACACACAGCACCAGGTACTCATTTGAGGCTGAGTCGACCTAGGGGAGGCCCGGGACCGGTTCAGATAATCGTCACTGGTGTTGGCCGTGAGCGGGAATCGAACCCGGGTCGCCAGGTTCATAGCGCAGCGTAGCGCTAACCGTTACACTATCGCTTCCCAGAATAACATTTTTTTTGTAAATGGGGATCCGAATGAAGGTATCACACTGCTATCCCCGTGCCTTAATTAAAACCCGCGTCTAATTACCGGTACCTGTCATTCCTTAAGAACTTTACGGGATTATATCAAAACACTGCTGGCAATGGGAGACAATTAGCTTATCCTGAATCCGATGAATCCATCCGATATTATAAGACGCGCCCGCGTGTCTGTGTGTGTGTCTGTGTGTGCGTGAATATGTGTGTGTGTGTCTGTGTTTGTGTGTGTCTGTGTGTGCGTGTTCGTGTGTGCGTGTCTGTGTGTGCGTGTCTGTGTGTGCGTGAATGTGTGTGCGTGTCTGTGTGTGTGTGTCTGTGTGTGCGTGTCTGTGTGTGCGTGAATGTGTGTGTGTGTCTAAGCTTGTGTGTGTGTGTATGCATGTGTGTGTATCTATGCGTGTGCGTCTCTGTGCGTGTCTGTGTGTGCGTGTTTCTGAGTGAGATGATGAGTGGGAGGGAGATGAGGAGTAGGAGGGATATGAGGAGTGGGAGGGAGATGAGTAGGAGGGAGATGAGGAGTAGGAGGGAGATGAGCAGGAGGGAGATGAGGAGTAGGAGGGAGATGAGTAGGAGGGAGATGAGGAGTAGGAGGGAGATGAGTAGGAGGGAGATGAGTAGGAGGGGGATGAGGAGTAGGAGGGAGATGAGGAGTAGGAGGGAGATGAGGAGTGGGATGGAGATGAGTAGGAGGGAGATGAGGAGTGGGAGGGAGATGAGGAGTAGAAGGGAGATGAGGAGTGGGAGGGAGATGAGGAGTAGGAGGGAGATGAGGATTAGGAGGGAGATGAGGAGTGGGAGGGAGATGAGGATTAGGAGGGGGATGATGAGTAGGAGGGAGATGAGGAGTGGGAGGGAGATGAGTAGGAGGGAGATGAGGAGTAGGAGGGAGATGAGCAGGAGGGAGATGAGGAGTAGGAGGGAGATGAGTAGGAGGGAGATGAGTAGGAGGGGGATGAGGAGTAGGAGGGAGATGAGGAGTAGGAGGGAGATGAGGAGTGGGAGGGAGATGAGGAGTGGGAGGGAGATGAGGAGTGGGAGGGAGATGAGTAGGAGGGAGATGAGGAGTAGGAGGGAGATGAGGAGTAGGAGGGAGATGAGGAGTAGGAGGGAGATGAGGAGTAGGAGGGAGATGAGGAGTGGGAGGGAGATGAGGAGTAGGAGGGAGATGAGGAGTGGGAGGGAGATGAGGAGTAGGAGGGAGATGAGTAGGAGGGAGATGAGGAGTAGGAGGGAGATGAGGAGTAGGAGGGAGATGAGGAGTAGGAGGGAGATGAGGAGTAGGAGGGAGATGAGGAGTAGGAGGGAGATGAGGAGTGGGAGGGAGATGAAGAGTAGGAGGGAGATGAGTAGGAGGGAGATGAGGAGTAGGAGGGAGATGAGGAGTAGGAGGGAGATGAGGATTAGGAGGGGGATGAGTGGGAGGGAGATGAGGAGTAGGAGGGAGATGGGGGAGGGGGCCCGCGTGGGCAGAACGAGTCGCGACCCCCTCAATCCCCCCCCCCTCTCCCCCCTCCCACTCCCCCCTCCCTCTCTCTCCTCTTTCGCTCCATCACTCACCCCCCAATCCCTGTCGCCTCTCTCTCACTCATTCACGTTTCTCTCCACCCTCACCCCCTAGGTCTCTCTCGGTGTTCTTTTCCCGCTCTCTCTTTTTATCTCCCCCCCCTCTCTCCCCTCTCTCTCTCCCCCCTCTCTCCCCCCCCCCTCTCTCCTTTTCTCTCCCCCCTCTCTATCTCCCCCCTCTCCCTCTCCCCCCCTCTCTCTCTCGCTCCCCCCTCTCCCCCCTCTCTCTCCCCCCTCTCTCGCTCTCCCCCCCTCTCGCTCCCCCCTCTCCCCCCTCTCTCTCTCCCCTCTCTCCCCCCTCTCCCCCCCCTCTCCCTCTCGCTCCCCCCTCTCCCCCCTCTCCCCCCTCTCTCTCTCCCCCCTCTCGCTCCCCTCTCTCTCTCCCCCTCTCTCCCCCCTCTCCCCCCTCTCCCCCCCTCTCTCTCTCGCTCCCCCCCACCTCTCTCTCCCCCCTCTCTCTCCCCCCTCTCTCTCCCCCCTCTCTCTCTCTCGCTCTCTCTCACACTCGCCCACGCATCAGTGTCACGCGCACACGCGGTCACGTGCCACAGTCATCCTACACACGCCTCTACGCGTGCACTAACAAGGCACAGGCAAAGATCCCCCGTGTAGCCCGCACAGACTGTCGGGGCAAGTGCTGTTAGCGAGCACCTACCTTGGCAGGCACTGTGGAACACGATGGGGCGGGTAGACCCGGCCGCCTTTGTCTCCCCAGTGTTGATTTACTACACACACAGCACCAGGCACTCATTTGACCTAGCGGGAGGCCCAGGACCAGCTCACATAATCGTCACTGGTGGTGTTGGTGACCGTGAGCGGGAATCGAACTCGGGTCGCCGGGTTCGTAGCGCAGCGTATCTCGAATTGCCACACAACCGCTCACGTGTGCGTGTGAGCACGTGAACACACATACGTGAACACCCACACGTGAACATACACACACATGAGCACACACCTATGAGGACACACACATGAGCACACACACACGAACACACACACATGAACACACACACATGAACACACACACACACGAAGACACACACGTACATGACCACACATACATGAGCACACACACATGAACACACACACATGAACACACACATGCAAGAGCACACACACATGAGCACACACACACATGAGAACACACACATGAACACACACACATGAACACACGCATTAACACACACATGAACACACACACACATACATGAGCATACATACATGAGCACATACACATGAACACACACACACACATGAACACACACACAGATAAACACACACACATGAACACACGCACATAAACACACACACATGAACACACACACACATGAGCACACACACATGAAAACACACGCATACATGAGCACACATGCAAGAGCACACACACATGAGCACACACACACATGAACACACACACAAATGAACACACACAGATGAACACACGCACATGAACACACACATGAACACACACACACGAACATACACATACATGAGCACACATACATGAGCACACACACATGAACACACACACATGAACACACACACGTGACCACACACATGCAATAGCACACACATGAACACACACACATGAGCACACACACATGAACACATACACATGAACACACACACATGAACACACACACATGAACACACACACATGAACACACACGCATGAGCACACACACACATGAGCACACACACATACATGAGCACACACACATGAGCACAAACACATAAACACACACACATGAACACACCCATGAACACACACGCATGAACACACACATGAACACACAAACATGAACATACACACATTAACACACACATGAACACACACACGCATGATCACACACACATGAACGCACACACACATGAGTACACACACATGAACACTCACACACATCAACACACACACACACACACCCATGAACACACATGCAAGAGCACACACATGAACACACATACACATGAGTACACACCATTGAACACACACACACGAAAAGACACACACATGAAAAGGCACACACATGAACACACGTACACATGAACACACACATGAACACATACACATGAACACACACATGAACACACGTACACGTGAACACACATGCAAGAGCACACACACATGAACACACACACATGAACACACACATGAACACACACACATGAACAGACACACGAACACACACGCACATGAGTACAAACACATGAACACACTCACACATGAACACACACATTAACACACACATCAACACACACACATGAACACACAAACATGAAAACACACACACATGAACACACATGCAAGAGCGCACACACACACATGAACACACACACATGAACACACACATATGAACACACACACATTAACACACACATGAACACACACATGAACACACACACATGAGTACACACACACACACACATGAACACACACGCACAAACATACACACACACATGAACACACACACATGAGTACAAAAGACATGAACACACACATATGAACACACACACATTAACACACACATGAACACACACATGAAAACACACACATGAGTACACACATGAACACACACACACATGAACACACACGCACAAACATACACACACACATGAACACACACACCTGAGTACACACACATGAACACACACATACATGAACACACACACATGAACACACACACATGAACACACACACATATGAACACACACATGAACACACACATGAAAACACACATGAACACACACACATGAGTACAGACATGAACACACACACATATGAACACACACACATGAACACACACATGAACACACACATGCATGAACACACACATGAACACACACACGCATGAACACACACGCATGAACAGACACACACGATCACACACACATGAACGCATACACATGAACACACACATGAGTACACACACATGAACACACACACACACATGAGCACACACACATGAACACACATCCAAGAGCACACACATGAACACGTACACATGAACACACACACATGAACACACACATGAACACACATGCACACACACGTGAACACACACATGAACACACACACATGAACACACACACACACATGAGCACACACATGAACACTCATGCAAGAGCACACACACATGAACACATACACATGAACACACACACATGAACACACACACATGAACACACACACATGAACACACATGCAAGAGCGCAGCAGCGCTGGCAATCCACGCGTTTTTCAGCGTTGGGACCCTTTCAGAAAGGCTACGAGCGTCCGTGCTTTCATACAAAAACCATCTGCTGCAAAAGGCCATTTGGGATTACAGCATTAGTGGATAAAATAGTGACTGAATTGGCGGGGTGGGTGGGTGAATGGTGAGTGAGTGAATGGGTGGTATGGTAGGTGGGTGAATGGGTGGAATGGTGAGTGGGTGGGTTGGTGAATGAGTGGGATGGTGGGTGGGTAGTTTGGTGGGTGAATGGGTGAATAGGTGGTATGTTGGGTGGGTGAATGGGTGTGATAGTGGGTGGGTGGGTTGGTGAATGAGTGGATTGGTGAATGAGTGGTATGATGAGTGGGTGAATGGGTGGTATGGTGGGTGGGTGGGTGAATGTGTGGGATGGTAGGTGGGTGGGTTGGTGAATGAGTGAGATTGTGGGTGGGTGAATTGGTGGGATAGTGGGTGGTTAGGTTGGTGAATGAGTGGGATGGTGGGTGGGTGAATGGGTGGTATGGTAGGTGGGTGAATGGGTGGGATGGTAGGTGGGTTGGTTGGTGAATGAGTTCGATGTTGGGTGGGTAGTTTGGTGGGTGAATGGGTGAATAGGTGGTATGTTGGGTGGGTGAATGGGTGGGATAGTGGGTGGGTGGGTTGGTGAATGAGTGGGTTGGTGAATGAGTGGGATGGTGGGTGGGTGAATGGGTGGTATGGTGGGTGGGTGAATGGGTGGGATGGTGGGTGGGTGTGTTGGTAAATGAGTGGGATGGTGGGTGGGTGAATGGGTGGGATGGTGGCTGGGTGTGTTGGTAAATGAGTGGGATGGTGGGTGGGTGAATTGGTAAATGAGTGGTATGGTGGGTGGGTGAATGGGTGGGATGGTGGGTGGGTGTGTTGGTAAATGAGTGGGATGGTGGGTGGGTGAATTGGTGGGAGGGTGCGTGAATGGGTGGCATGGTTGGTGGGTGTGTCGGTTGGTGAATTAGGATGGATGGAGGATGCGTGAATGGTGGGTGGGTGGGTGAATGAGTGGGATGCTGGGTGGGTGAATGTGTGAAATGGTGGATGGGTGAATGGTTGTGATGGTCAGTGAGTGGGTGAATGGGTGGGTCAGTGGGTCAGTGAGTGGGTTAGTGGGTGGGTTAGTGGGTGAGTGAGTGGGTGAGTGGGTTAGTGGATGGGTCAGTGAGTAGGTGGATGATGCTGGAAGTTGGAAGAGAGAGAGAGAGAGAATCTATTAAATAAAATGCGTATCGTGTCCGCTGGATCGTGGGAATCGAATCGAGCGTGATGCAGGGTCGACGAGTTGGGTGGAGGGGTGCCTCGATGTAGGGTGGGAGGGAAGTGTTGGATGGTAGAGCGGTGGGGGGGAGTGGTGGGGGGGGTGTAGGGGTGGGGAGAGGTCTCTGCAGAATTCGCGTCCCATTGACGTGCTGCTCGTAGTGGTAATTGCTCAATTGGCAAGAAGCTCCCTCCCTCTCTTTCTGAGTTGATGTGACGGCGTGAGCAGCGAGCCTCCAGCTCCTCCTCCTCCTCCTCCCCACACGTGTGTGTGTGTCAGTGTGTGTGTCAGTGAGTGGGTGAGTGAGTGGGTGAGTGAGTGAGTGGGTTGGTGAGTGAGTGAGTGGGTGGGCAAGGTCTCATCGGTGAGCTCCTACGGCATTCGAGGCTGCGATGGCTGGGTCATGTAGCCCGCATTGCCCAGCCACCGTATGCCGAAACAGCTTTTGTTCGGCCGGATCGAGGGGGCTAAGCGGGCGCGGCACGGGCTAGAGAAGAGATGGAGTGATGTGGTACAGGAGGGCGTGGAGCTGAGTGGACTTGCCGATGACTGGTACCAGCGGTGTCAAGATCAGCCTCTGTGGAGGAGGCTCGTGAAGGACGCTACTGGGCAGTTGGCGGCAGTCGCCCTCCAACAACAACGGAGGACGGAGGAGCGACGCTCACAACAACGAGCGGAGCGCCGGGTGGCTAAAGCGCAGCAGGTTGGCACAGTAGGGGGCACAGGTGGTGCATCAGCCAGTCATCTGAGTCAGTCGACCAGTGGCACCTGCTGGGTCTGCCCCGTGACCTCCTGCCAGCGGGCGTTCGACACTTCACGTGGCCTCAAGGTGCACATAGCCTGGCACAAGCGTCGTGGTGACGTCACCGCCACTTAGTCGCGACTGCCGGTTGTTGTTGTCAGTGTGTCAGTGTGTGTGTCAGAGTGTGTGTCAGTGTGTGTGTGTCAGTATGCGTGTGCCTTCATTGGTGCTTGCAAACAGCACTTGCCCCAACAGTCTGTTACAGGCTACACGGGGGACCTTTGTCCTTGTGTGTGTGTGTCTGTGTGCGTGGGGAGCGGTAGTGTAGTGGTCGGGGCTACGCTGCGTGATGAACCCGGCGACCCGATTTCGATTCCCGTTCACGGCCAACGCCATCATTTTCTTTGAGCCTATCTGCGTGACTTTTACCGACATACCCTAAGAATATGAATTCCTGCAAGTAACGAAAGTTTTGAGTCAAGAAGCAATGAAAGTATCTAAAAAAAAAAGATAATAATGAATTTAAAACAAATTCTCCATTTTTTCTTTTTTACACCGCCAACCACACCACTCCGTTCGTAACACGACGCCTGAAAAATATTTCAAGCCGCTGTTTCAAACTTTCGACACTTTTGATTAAAAAAATAAAACTTTGAACCCCACAAAGACAAAAGTCCCCCGTCCCCCTTGTAGACTCTCGCAGGCTGTGGGGGCAAGTGCTGCTGCTAGTAGCGAGCGCAGATAAATGCACCCAAGGACAAAGATCCCCCGTGTAGCCTGTAACAGACTTTTAGGGGCAAGTGCTGTTAGCGAGCACCGCCTATACAGCAAAGACAAAGATCCCCCGTGTAGCCTGTAACAGACTTTTAGGGGCAAGTGCTGTTAGCGAGCACCGCCTATACAGCAAAGACAAAGATCCCCCGTGTAGCCTGTAACAGACTTTTAGGGGCAAGTGCTGTTAGCGAGCACCGCCTATACAGCAAAGACAAAGATCCCCCGTGTAGCCTGTAACAGACTTTTAGGGGCAAGTGCTGTTAGCGAGCACCGCCTATACAGCAAAGACAAAGATCCCCCGTGTAGCCTGTAACAGACTTTTAGGGGCAAGTGCTGTTAGCAAGCAGCGCCTGTGAAGGGCGGCACGGCACACGAGGGGGGTGGGGTGTCCAGCACCACGCCCGGCCGCCTTTGTCTCCCCAGTGGCGATGTTTACTACACACCGCCGCCAGGTGCTCATTTGAGGCCGAGTCGACCTAGGGGGAGGCCCAGAACCGGTTCAGATAATTATCTTCACTGGGTGCTGACCGTGAGCTGGATTCGAACCCGGATCGCCGGGTTCCTAGAGCAGCGTAGGGCTAACCGCAGAGGAGGGAGGAGGATGAGGAGGAAGACGAGGATGAAGGCGGAGGAGGGAGGAGGAGGAGGAGGAGGCTCGTGAAGTACGCTCCTGGGCAGTGCCAGGCTAGGTGCACTGTGAGGCTGCTGGGCAGTTGGAGGCAGTCGCCCCTCCAGCAACAACGGAGGGCGGAGGAGCGACGCTCACGACGACGAGCGGAGCCCCGGGCCACTCATCTCAGTCGGTCAGCACCACGGCACCTGCCGGGTCAGCCTCGTGACCTCCAGCCGGCAGCGAGGCCTTCGACACTTTCACGTGGCCTCTGAGTGCACCTAGCCTGGCACAGGCACCGAGGTGACCTCGCCGCAACTTTAGTGGCCGAATGGCGGTTGTCCTTTTGCAGTGTCTTCGTGTGCACGTGAGTGCCGTGACTTGAACTTCTTTCGCGCCGTACGTAGCCAGCAGCGCTCCTATCGGCGGTGTGAGCGGGCGGCACTTGCCCCAACGGCCTCTTGAGGCCGTACGGTTGGAGGGGACCTTTATCTTGGCGAGCAATCACGCGACTGTGAGCGAGAGAGAGATATATATAATGTGTGAGCGATTGGAGGAACGCCTACGAGTTTGTGAGAGGGAGTGAGTGAGTGAGTGGGAGTGCATGTGTCAGCGTATGGCGATTGCCTGCGCGTGCGCGTGTGTGTACATGTGTGTGTGTGTGTGTACGTGTGTGTGTGTGCACATGTGTGTGTACGTGTGTGTGTACGTGTGTGTACGTGTGTTTGTGTGTATGTACGTGTTTTTGTGTACATGTGTGTGCGTACGTGTGTGTACGTGTGTGTACGTGTGTGTGTACGTGTGTGCGTGTACGTGTGTGTACGTGTGTGTGTACGTGTGTGCGTGTACGTGTGTGTACGTGTGTGTGTACGTGTGTGTGTGTACGTGTGTTAGTGTACGTGGGTTAGTGTACGTGTGTGTGTACGTGTGTACACACACTCAAATGAGTACCTGGTGCGGTGTGTAAACATTGCCACTAGGGAGACAAAGGCGGTCGGGCGTGGTGCTGGCCACCCACCCACTCGTGTACCGTTCCGGCCTTCATTGGTGCTCGCTAACAGCACTTGCCCCTACAGTCTGTTAAGGCTATATGGGGGGTCTTTGGTTATCTTTGTTGTGTACGTGGGTGGGGAGCGGAGGTGTAGTGGTTAGCGCTAAGCTGCGCTACGAACCCGGCGACCCGAGTTCGATTCCCGCTCACGGCCAACACCACCAGTTACGATTATCCGAACCGGTCCTGGACCTCCCCCTAAGTCGACTCAGCCTCAAATTAGTACCTGGTAAGGTGTGTACTAAACATCGCCACTAGGGAGACAAAGGCGGCCGGGCGTGGTGCTGGCCACCCACCCCTTCGTGTGCCGTGCCGGCCTTCATAGGTGCCACTCGTTAGCAGCACTTGCCCCATCAGTGTGTTACAGGCTATACGGGGGATCTTTGTCTGTATGTATGTGTGTGTATGCCTTGCTGTGATGGCCGGAGATGACCTTGCAAGCGAACAGCTGAGAGGAGGGCAGAGACGTAACCCCCACCTCGTCTACTCCATCACAGCATCGGTATCATCATCATCATCACCCTGCTTCCCTCTGTACCAGCTACGACCAAGGCTCCCGCATCACTACCCCTATCACTACTACTATCACTCCCGCTATTACCACCCCTATTACTGCCCCTATTACTACGCCTTTTACTGCCCCTATTACTATAACTACCCCTATCACTACCCCAATCAGTACCATTACCACTATCACTACCCCTTCCACTATCACTACCTCTATCACTACCTCTATCACTATCCCTATTACTCCCCCTATTACAGCCCCTATTACTACCCCTATTAGTATCACTACCCCTACCACTACCCCTATCACTACCCCTATCGCTAACCCTATTACGACCCCAATTACTGCCCCTATTACTATCACTACCCCTATCATTACCCCTATCAGTACCCTTACCACTATCACTACCCCTACCACTATCACTGCCCCTACCACTACCCCTATCACTACCCCTATCACTACCCCTATTTACGACCCCAATTACTGCCCCTATTACTATCACTACCCCTATCACTACCTCTATCAATACCCTTACCACACTCACTACCCCTATCACTATCACTACCCCTATCACTACCCCTATTACTCCCCCTATCACTACCCTTATTACTCCCCCTATTACTGCCCCTATTACTACCCCTTTTACTGCCCCTATTACTATCACAACCCCTATTACTACCCCTATCAGTACCCTTACCACCATCACTACCCCTACCACTATCACTACCCCTATTACTATCACTACCCCTGTCACTACCCTTACCACTATCACTACCCTACCACTATCACTACCCCTATCACTACCCCTATTACTGCCCCTATTACAATCACAACCCCTATCACTACCCCTATCACTACCCTTACCACTATCACTACCCCTACCACTATCACTACCCCTATTACTATCACAACCCCTATCACTACCCTTACCACTGTCACTACCCCTACCACTATCACTACACCTACCACTACCCCTATCACTACCACTATCACTCCCCCTACCACTATCACTACCCCTATCACTACCACTACCCCTACCACTATCACTACCCCTATCACTACCCCTATCTCTACCCCTACCAATACCCCTATCATTACCCCTACCACTATCACTACCCCTACCACTACCCTTATCACTACACTTACCACTATCACTACCCCTACCACTATCACTTCCTCTACCACTACCCCTCTCACTACCCTTACCACTATCACTACCCCTACCACTATCACTACCCATACCACTACCCCTATCACTACCCCTACCAATACCCCTATCACTACCCCTACCACTATCACTACCCCTACCACAACCCCTATCACTACCCTTACCACTATCACTACCCCTACCACTATCATTACCCATACCACTACCTCTATCACTACCCCTACCACTATCACTACCCCTACCACTACCCCTATCACTATCCTTACCACTATCACTACCCCTACCACTATCACTACCCCTACCACTACCCCTATCACTACCCTTACCACTATCACTATCCCTACCACTATCACTACCCATACCACTACCCCTATCACTACCCCTACAAATACCCCTATCACTACCCCTACCACTATCACTACCCCTATCACTACCCCTATCACTACCCCTACCACTATCACTACCCCTATCACTACCCCTATCACTACCCCTATCACTACCCCTATCACTACCCCTATCACTATCACTACCCCTATCACTATCACTACCCCTATCACTACCCCTATCACTACCCCTATCACTACCACTACCCCTATCACTACCCCTACCACTACCCCTATCACTACCCCTACCAATACCCCTATCACTACCCCTATCACTATCACTACCCCTATCACTATCACTACCCCTATCACTACCCCTATCACTACCCCTACCACTACCCCTATCACTACCACTATCACTACCCCTACCACTACCCCTATCACTACCCCTACCACTACCCCTACCACTACCCTATCACTACCCCTATCACTATCACTACCCCTATCACTACCCCTATCACTACCCCTATCACTATCACTACCCCTATCACTACCCCTACCACTACCCCTATCACTACCCCTATCACTACCACTATCACTACCCCTACCCCTACCACTATCACTACCCCTATCACTACCCCTATCACTACCCCTATCACTATCACTACCCCTATCACTACCCCTACCACTACCCCTATCACTACCCCTAACACTACCACTATCACTACCCCTACCCCTACCACTATCACTACCCCTATCACTACCCCTATCACTACCCCTATCACTATCACTACCCCTATCACTACCCCTACCACTACCCCTATCACTACCCCTATCACTACCACTATCACTACCCTACCACTATCACTACCCCTATCACTACCCCTATCACTACCCCTATCACTATCACTACCCCTATCACTACCCCTACCACTACCCCTATCACTACCCCTATCACTACCACTATCACTACCCCTACCCCTATCACTATCACTACCCCTATCACTAACCCTACCACTACCCCTATCACTACCCCTATCACTACCACTATCACTACCCCTATCACTATCACTACCCCTATCACTACCCCTATCACTACCCCTATCACTACCCCTATCACTACCCCTATCACTACCCCTACCACTATCACTACCCCTATCACTACCCCTATCACTACCCCTATCACTACCCCTATCACTATCACTACCCCTATCACTATCACTACCCCTATCACTATCACTACCACTACCCCTATCACTACCCCTATCACTACCCCTATCACTACCCCTATCACTACCCCTATCACTATCACTACCCCTATCACTACCCCTATCACTACCCCTATCACTACCCCTATCACTACCCCTATCACTACCCCTATCACTACCCCTATCACTACCCCTATCACTACCCCTATCACTACCCCTATCACTACCCCTATCACTATCACTACCCCTATCACTACCCCTATCACTACCCCTATCCCTACCCCTATCACTACCCCTATCACTACCCCTATCACTACCCCTATCACTATCACTACCCCTATCACTACCCCTATCACTACCCCTACCACTACCCCTACCACTATCACTACCCCTATCACTACCCCTATCACTACCCCTACCACTACCCCTACCACTATCACTACCCCTATCACTACCCCTATCACTACCCCTATCACTACCCCTATCACTACCCCTACCACTACCCCTACCACTATCACTACCCCTATCACTACCCCTATCACTACCCATATCACTACCCCTATCACTACCCCTATCACTACCCCTATCACTACCCCTATCAATACCCCTATCACTACCCCTATCACTACCCCTATCACTACCCCTATCACTACCCCTATCACTACCCCTATCACTACCCCTATCACTACCCCTATCACTACCCCTATCACTACCCCTACCACTATCACTACCCCTATCACTACCCCTATCACTACCCCTATCACTACCCCTATCACTATCACTACCCCTATCACTATCACTACCCCTATCACTATCACTACCCCTATCACTACCCCTATCACTACCCCTATCACTACCCCTATCACTACCCCTATCACTATCACTACCACTACCCCTATCACTACCCCTATCACTACCCCTATCACTACCCCTATCACTACCCCTATCACTACCCCTATCACTACCCCTATCACTATCACTACCCCTATCACTATCACTACCCCTATCACTATCACTACCACTACCCCTATCACTACCCCTATCACTACCCCTATCACTATCACTACCCCTATCACTATCACTACCACTACCCCTATCACTACCCCTATCACTACCCCTATCACTACCCCTATCACTACCCCTATCACTACCCCTATCACTACCCCTATCACTACCCCTATCACTATCACTACCCCTATCACTACCCCTATCACTACCCCTATCCCTACCCCTATCACTACCCCTATCACTACCCCTATGACTACCCCTATCACTATCACTACCCCTATCACTACCCCTATCACTACCCCTATCACTATCACTACCCCTATCACTATCACTACCCCTATCACTATCACTACCCCTATCACTACCCCTATCACTACCCCTATCACTACCCCTATCACTACCCCTATCACTACCCCTATCACTACCCCTATCACTACCCCTACCACTATCACTACCCCTATCACTACCCCTATCACTACCCCTATCACTACCCCTATCACTATCACTACCCCTATCACTATCACTACCCCTATCACTATCACTACCCCTATCACTACCCCTATCACTACCCCTATCACTACCCCTATCACTACCCCTATCACTATCACTACCACTACCCCTATCACTACCCCTATCACTACCCCTATCACTACCCCTATCACTACCCCTATCACTACCCCTATCACTACCCCTATCACTATCACTACCCCTATCACTATCACTACCCCTATCACTATCACTACCACTACCCCTATCACTACCCCTATCACTACCCCTATCACTACCCCTATCACTACCCCTATCACTATCACTACCACTACCCCTATCACTACCCCTATCACTACCCCAATCACTACCCCTATCACTACCCCTATCACTACCCCTATCACTACCCCTATCACTACCCCTATCACTACCCCTATCACTATCACTACCCCTATCACTACCCCTATCACTACCCCTATCCCTACCCCTATCACTACCCCTATCACTACCCCTATCACTACCCCTATCACTATCACTACCCCTATCACTACCCCTATCACTACCCCTACCACTACCCCTACCACTATCACTACCCCTATCACTACCCCTATCACTACCCCTATCACTACCCCTACCACTATCACTACCCCTATCACTACCCCTATCACTACCCCTATCACTACCCCTATCACTACCCCTACCACTACCCCTACCACTATCACTACCCCTATCACTACCCCTATCACTACCCCTATCACTACCCCTATCACTACCCCTATCACTACCCCTATCACTACCCCTATCACTACCCCTATCACTACCCCTATCACTACCCCTATCACTACCCCTATCACTACCCCTATCACTACCCCTATCACTACCCCTACCACTATCACTACCCCTATCACTACCCCTATCACTACCCCTATCACTACCCCTATCACTATCACTACCCCTATCACTATCACTACCCCTATCACTACCCCTATCACTACCCCTATCACTACCCCTATCACTACCCCTATCACTACCCCTATCACTATCACTACCACTACCCCTATCACTACCCCTATCACTACCCCTATCACTACCCCTATCACTACCCCTATCACTACCCCTATCACTACCCCTAACACTATCACTACCCCTATCACTACCCCTATCACTACCCCTATCCCTACCCCTATCACTACCCCTATCACTACCCCTATCACTACCCCTATCACTATCACTACCCCTATCACTACCCCTATCACTACCCCTACCACTACCCCTACCACTATCACTACCCCTATCACTACCCCTATCACTACCCCTACCACTACCCCTACCACTATCACTACCCCTATCACTACCCCTATCACTACCCCTATCACTACCCCTACCACTATCACTACCCCTATCACTACCCCTATCACTACCCCTATCACTACCCCTATCACTATCACTACCCCTATCACTATCACTACCCCTATCACTACCCCTATCACTACCCCTATCACTACCCCTATCACTACCCCTATCACTACCCCTATCACTATCACTACCACTACCCCTATCACTACCCCTATCACTACCCCTATCACTACCCCTATCACTACCCCTATCACTACCCCTATCACTATCACTACCCCTATCACTACCCCTATCACTACCCCTATCACTACCCCTATCACTACCCCTATCACTACCCCTATCACTACCCCTATCACTATCACTACCCCTATCACTACCCCTATCACTACCCCTACCACTACCCCTACCACTATCACTACCCCTATCACTACCCCTATCACTACCCCTACCACTACCCCTACCACTATCACTACCCCTATCACTACCCCTATCACTACCCCTATCACTACCCCTACCACTACCCCTACCACTATCACTACCCCTATCACTACCCCTATCACTACCCCTATCACTACCCCTATCACTACCCCTATCACTACCCCTATCACTACCCCTATCACTACCCCTATCACTACCCCTATCACTACCCCTATCACTACCCCTATCCCTACCCCTATCACTACCCCTATCACTACCCCTATCACTACCCCTATCACTACCCCTATCACTACCCCTATCACTACCCCTATCACTACCCCTATCACTACCCCTATCACTACCCCTATCACTACCCCTATCACTACCCCTATCACTACCCCTATCCCTACCCCTATCACTACCCCTATCACTACCCCTATCCCTACCCCTATCACTACCCCTATCACTACCCCTATCACTACCCCTATCACTACCCCTATCACTACCCCTATCACTACCCCTATCACTACCCCTATCACTACCCCTATCACTACCCCTATCACTACCCCTATCACTATCACTACCCCTATCACTACCCCTATCACTACCCCTATCACTACCCCTATCACTATCACTACCCCTATCACTATCACTACCCCTATCACTACCCCTATCACTACCCCTATCCCTACCCCTATCACTACCCCTATCACTACCCCTATCACTACCCCTACCACTATCACTACCCCTATCCCTACCCCTATCACTACCCCTATCCCTACCCCTATCACTACCCCTATCACTACCCCTATCACTACCCCTATCACTACCCCTATCACTACCCCTATCACTACCCCTATCACTACCCCTACCACTATCACTACCCCTATCACTACCCCTATCACTACCCCTATCACTACCCCTATCACTATCACTACCCCTATCACTACCCCTATCACTACCCCTATCACTACCCCTATCACTATCACTACCCCTATCACTATCACTACCCCTATCACTACCCCTATCACTACCCCTATCCCTACCCCTATCACTACCCCTATCACTACCCCTATCACTACCCCTACCACTATCACTACCCCTATCCCTACCCCTATCACTACCCCTATCCCTACCCCTATCACTACCCCTATCACTACCCCTATCACTACCCCTATCACTACCCCTATCACTACCCCTATCACTACCCCTATCCCTTCCCCTATCACTACCCCTATCACTACCCCTATCACTACCCCTATCACTACCCCTATCACTACCCCTATCACTACCCCCTATCACTACCCCTATCACTACCCCTATCACTACCCCTATCACTACCCCTATCACTACCCCTATCACTACCCCTATCACTACCCCTATCACTACCCCTATCACTACCACTATCACTACCCCTATCACTACCCCTATCACTACCACTATCACTACCCCTATCACTACCCCTATCACTACCCCTATCACTACCCCTATCACTACCCCTATCACTACCCCTATCACTACCCCTATCACTACCCCTATCACTACCACTATCACTACCCCTATCACTACCCCTATCACTACCACTATCACTACCCCTATCACTACCCCTATCACTACCCCTATCACTACCCCTATCACTACCCCTATCACTACCCCTATCACTACCCCGATCACGACCCCTATCACTACCCCTATCACTACCCCTATCACTACCCCTATCACTACCCCTATCACTACCCCTATCACTACCCCTATCACTACCCCTATCACTACCCCTATCACTACCCCTATCACTACCCCTATCACTACCCCTATCACTACCCCTATCACTACCCCCTATCACTACCCCTATCACTACCCCTATCACTACCCCTATCACTACCCCTATCACTACCCCTATCACTACCCCTATCACTACCCCTATCACTACCCCTATCACTACCACTATCACTACCCCTATCACTACCCCTATCACTACCACTATCACTACCCCTATCACTACCCCTATCACTACCCCTATCACTACCCCTATCACTACCCCTATCACTACCCCTATCACTACCCCTATCACTACCCCTATCACTACCACTATCACTACCCCTATCACTACCCCTATCACTACCCCTATCACTACCCCTATCACTACCCCTATCACTACCCCTATCACTACCCCTATCACTACCCCTATCACTACCCCTATCACTACCCCTATCACTACCCCTATCACTACCCCTATCACTACCCCTATCACTACCCCTATCACTACCCCTATCACTACCCCTATCACTACCCCTACCACTATCACTACCCCTATCACTATCACTACCCCTATCACTACCCCTACCACTACCCCTATCACTACCCCTATCACTACCACTATCACTACCCCTACCACTACCCCTATCACTACCCCTACCACTATGACTACCCCTATCACTATCACTACCCCTATCACTACCCCTATCACTACCCCTATCACTACCCCTATCACTACCCCTATCACTACCCCTATCACTACCCCTATCACTACCCCTATCACTACCCCTATCACTACCCCTATCACTACCCCTATCACTACCCCTATCACTACCCCTATCACTACCCCTATCACTACCCCTATCACTACCCCTATCACTACCCCTATCACTACCCCTATCACTACCACTATCACTACCCCTATCACTACCCCTATCACTACCACTATCACTACCCCTATCACTACCCCTATCACTACCCTATCACTACCCCTATCACTACCCCTATCACTACCCCTATCACTACCCTATCACTACCCCTATCACTACCCCTATCACTACCACTATCACTACCCCTATCACTACCCCTATCGCTACCCCTATCACTACCCCTATCACTACCCCTATCACTACCCCTATCACTACCCCTATCACTACCCCTTTCACTACCCCTATCACTACCCCTATCACTACCCCTATCACTACCCCTATCACTACCCCTATCACTACCCCTATCACTACCCCTATCACTACCCCTATCACTACCCCTACCACTATCACTACCCCTATCACTATCACTACCCCTATCACTACCCCTACCACTACCCCTATCACTACCCCTATCACTACCACTATCACTACCCCTACCACTACCCCTATCACTACCCCTACCACTATGACTACCCCTATCACTATCACTACCCCTATCACTACCCCTATCACTACCCCTATCACTACCCCTATCACTACCCCTATCACTACCCCTATCACTACCCCTATCACTACCCCTATCACTACCCTTATCACTACCCCTATCACTACCCCTATCACTACCCCTATCACTACCCCTATCACTACCCCTATCACTACCCCTATCACTACCCCTATCACTACCCCTATCACTACCCCTATCACTACCCCTATCACTACCCCCTATCACTACCCCTATCACTACCCCTACCACTATCACTACCCCTACCCCTATCCCTACCCCTATCCCTACCCCTATCACTACCCCTATCCCTACCCCTATCACTACCCCTATCACTACCCCTATCACTACCCCTATCACTACCCCTATCACTACCCCTATCACTACCCCTATCACTACCCCTATCACTACCCCTACCCCTATCACTACCACTATCACTACCCCTATCACTACCCCTATCACTACCCCTATCACTACCCCTATCACTACCCCTATCACTACCCCCTACCACTACCCCTATCACTACCCCTATCACTACCCCTATCACTACCCCTATCACTACCCCTATCACTACCCCTATCACTACCACTATCATTACCCCTATCACTACCCCTATCACTACCCCTATCACTACCCCTATCACTACCCCTATCACTACCCCTATCACTACCCCTATCACTACCCCTATCACTACCCCTATCACTACCCCTATCACTACCCCTATCACTACCCCTATCACTACCCCTATCACTACCCCTATCACTACCCCTATCACTACCCCCTATCACTACCCCTATCACTACCCCTACCCCTATCACTACCCCTATCACTACCACTATCACTACCCCTATCACTACCCCCTATCACTACCCCTATCACTACCCCCTATCACTACCCCTATCACTACCCCTACCACTACCCCTACCACTATCACTACCCCTATCACTACCCCTATCACTACCCCTATCACTACCCCTATCACTACCCCTATCACTACCCCTATCACTACCCCTATCACTACCACTATCACTACCCCTATCACTACCCCTATCACTACCCCTATCACTACCCCTATCACTACCCCTATCACTATCACTACCACTATCACTACCCCTATCACTACCCCTATCACTACCCCTATCACTACCCCTATCACTACCCCTATCACTACCCCCTATCACTACCCCTATCACTACCCCTATCACTACCCCTATCACTACCCCTACCACTATGCTTCCTGACCACTCCCGCATGACCTCCTGCCACCACAAAACCACCACCACTTTTAACAAAATCCAAACGACCCCCTATTGTCTCAACCGCTATCACCTTTCATGCTTGTTCTAATGCGACTTGCATTGAGGCGCTGCTACATATAAATACTGCACGTACAAATATATATGACGTTATCACGGGATAACATGACACGCATAGCCACAAAGTGTCATGACCTCACACGACGAGCTCTGTAGGAATTAGTAGGATGGGTTTATGACATCATCATCATCATCACGGTGGCTAGGAGATGTTGACTACCTCGCCTGGTATACAGGAGGTCGTGGGTTCGATCTCCACCCAGACGATGCTTGCTGCTGTATATTTTGAGTTTGAGTGTCTCTCTCTCTCTCTCTCATCATCATCACGGCGGCTAGGAGATGTTAACTACCTCGCCTGGTATACATGGGGTCGTGGGTTCGATCCCGACCGAGACGATGCCAGCTGCTGCTGCTGCTGTATATTTGGAGTTTGCGTGTCTCTCTCTCTCATCATCATCACGGCGGCTAGGAGATGTTAACTACCTCGCCTGGTATACATGGGGTCGTGGGTTCGATCCCGACCGAGACGATGCCAGCTGCTGCTGCTGCTGTATATTTGGAGTTTGCGTGTCTCTCTCTCTTTCCCCGTGGTCGCGAGGATTGTTTTTCGTTTCCTGCTCCTCCGCTTTTGTCCGCCACTCCACATTCAGACTCAACATCACCACGCCTTTAGCAGTTATTTGGCTTCTTCTTTCAATGCCCAAACGATGAGGATAGTGGTGATGATGATGATTATAAGCTACTATTTCGTTGAGCTATCATTTGTGATCGCCCGGTCGAAACTAAAATGGAGCTACGTAGCTCGGCGCGCATTAGCTCGTAAAATAAAACGTAGTTCGTGTTTGACATTGATCTTCATCCAGCAGTGGATGGACCCTGAATGGTTGGTGGTGGTGTTGGTGACAGCATGATGAGAATCTGGCGCTGTGAATGACACGGAGATACACAGAGAGAAAAGCACGTGGATTCGAGATCGCACGCACCTTTAATTACATCATCAGCGAGATGTTATCTCTCTCTCCAGGTATACAAGAGGTCGCGGGATCGATCCCGACCCTGGACGAAGCCTGCCTATTTGGAGTTTGGATGCTCTCCCTGTGGTCGCGTAGATTTTTCTCGTCTTTACCACCACCACCATCATATTGGATCATCATCCAGCAGTGGAAAGACCCTGATGGTTGATGGCAGTGGTGGTGACAGCATGGAGAGAATCTCGCGCTGTGGATTACACGACAAGAGAGAGAGAGGAGCACGTGTATTAGAGATCACACACGCGTCCGTCATTGCATCACCATCACCATCATGTTGAATCTTCATCCAGCAGTGGACAGACCCTGATGGTTGTTGTTGTTGGTGGTGGTGATGGTGGTGCTGGTGGTGGTGGCGAGAGTGGAAAATACACAATGGCATCTCTCCGATGAAATTGGCGTCATCTGGTCGAGCACCAATTGGGTCGAGGCTCAAAAGAAAGCCGGCCCTTGGTGTGGACCAATCAGTTTCAAGGACAATGCCACATATATTATCATAGTGTGTTTTTGTTTGCATTTTGACTGCAGGTATTGTGGTTAATGCAGACATGAATCCTTGTAAAAAAAGGTTTCAGTTTTGTTGCCAGAAAAAAGGGGAAAAACCCCTATTATTACATTTTGGTAGTGGCAAAGGAGGTCTTACGACTCACTAATCAATCGTCGTGTCAATAACAAATCAACAACCACCACCACCATCATCACTGTGTGTGTCTGTGTGGTGTCCCGGGTTCGAATCCCGCTCACGGCCAACACCACCAGTGACGATTATCTGAACCGGAACTGGGCCTCCCCTAGGTCGACTCAGCCTCAATTGAGTACCTGGTGCGGTGTGTAGCAAACATCGCCCACTGGGGGTGAGACAAAGGCGGCCGGGCGTGGTGCTGGCCACCCACCCCCTCGTGTGCCGTGCCGGCCTTCATAAGTGCCGCTCGCTAACAGCACTTGCCCCTACAGTCTGATAAGGCTACACGGAGGGGGGGGGGGAGTCTTTGTCTTTGTGTCACCCTGAACAAGAAAATAAATCATGTAATAGGAGACGATTCGGGCAATGGGCCTATTTGATGTGCAATTGACCCAAGGGCAATTTGACTGGAACTTCGCCTATATCATGAAGTTGAACTTGTAAGACATTTACGAGAAATAGATGCAAAGATCCCCCGGATAGCCTTCGACAGCAAGTGAGGGCAAGGGCTATCAGTGAGTAGCAGCAGCAGCGCCCGCTTCACGACGATAGGGGGTGAGGCCTGCACCACGCTACGGCCGCCTTTGTCTCCTCCAGGAGCGATGTTTTGGCTGCCCGCAGCCACCAGCGACTCAGTTGAGGCCGAGCAGACCCAGGTTGTGATGAATCGTCAACCTGACACTGACACACTGACACACACACTGACACAAACACACATACACTGACACACACACACTGACACACACACACTGACACACACACACGAACACACACACACACACACTGACACACACACGAACACACACACGGACACACACACACACTGACACACACTAACACACACACTGACACACACTGACACACACTAACCCACACACACTAACACACAACAACAACCGCCATTCGCCACTAAGTGGCAGTGACGTCACCACGACGCTTGTGCCAGGCTATGTGCACCCTGAGGCCACGTGAAGTGTCGAACACCCGCTGGCAGGAGGTCACGGGGCAGACCCAGGTGCCACGGGTCGACTGACTGAGATGACTGGCTGATGCACCACCTGTGCCCCCTACTGTGCCAATCTGCTGTGCTTTAGCCACCCGGCGCTCCGCTCGTTGTTCTGAGCGTCGCTCCTCCGCCCTCCGTTGTTGGTGGAGGGCGACTGCCTCCAACTGCCCAGTAGCATCCTTCACGAGCCTCCTCCACAGAGGCCGATCTTGACACCGCTGGTACCAGTCATCGGCAAGTCCACTCAGCTCCACGTCCTCCTGTACCACATCACTCCATCTCTTCTCTAGCCCGTGCCGCGTCCACTTAGCCCCCTCAATCCGGCCAAACAAAAGCTGTTTCGGCATGCGGTGGCTGGGCATGCGGGCTACATGACCCAGCCATCGCAGCCTTGCCTGCCGGAGGAGCTCACCGATGGGACCCTGCCCAGATCTTTCAAGGATTTGTGAGCTCCTCACACAATCCAGTCTGGTTAAACCCAGGATGGATCGTAGGCAGGCCAGCCTAAATGTTTCTAACCGGCGAAGATGTTCCATTAGGGGGGTCCACGTTTCGCAAGCGTAGAGAAGGGAGGGAATGACCGTGGCCGAGAAGACCTGAAGCTTAGTGCGGAGCGACAGACCAGGTAGCTTCCACACAGCGTTACGCAACCGATGAAAAGATATTGCCGCTCGACTGATTCGGAGTGAGACCTCTGCTGTTAAACTGGAGCCAGTCATAAGCACACTGCCCAGGTATGGGAAACTCTACACTCTCTCCACAACTGCCCCATCACCGATTGGGAGTTGTGGGGGTGGAGTGTCCGATGGTACAAAATACCCAGGCAGGTGCTTAGTTTTGGTGGGGCTGATGGTAAGGCCCCACCGCTTAGTAGCACGCTCCAGTCTCAGCAGCAGCGTCTCCAACTCCTCCTCTGACTGAGCAGCTATTACCAAATCATCAGCATACATAACGTGGTTGAGCAATAGGGAGCCATCCCTTGACCGCACCCGGGCATCGATTAGCCTCCCATTATATCTGTACCATATGGAGATTCCCCCGGTAAAGCTATTGAAGGATCACGAACTACGTGGTCAAAATAGATGTTAAATAATGTGGGAGCCAGAGGACATCCCTGTCGCAACCCAAGGTGTACAAGCAATGGCTCTGACTCCCGGCCACGTAGTTTTACCCGGGCCTGCTCACCATCATGAAGGTCCTTAATGATCGTGAGCAGAGGGTCAGGAACTCCAAAAGCACGAAGAACGACCCAGAGCCCAGGCCTACTGATGGTATCATAGGCCTTGACCAGGTCAATAAAGCAGAGATTTAGGTCTTGTTGAAATTCCCTACACCTCTGATGTAGCAGACGGACAGAAAATATGGCATCTGTGCAGGACCGCCCTTTCCTGAAACCGCATTGGGGCTCCGCAAGCCTCTCCTCAGCGTGCATGGCAAGGCGATGCTGAATAATCCTTGCCAGGACCTTTCCCGGCACACTGAGGAGTGAGATGCCCCTGTAGTTGTTACAGTCTGTGCGGTCCCCCTTCTTAAAAAGAGGGACCACCAGGGCATCCTTCCAATCCTGCGGAACCCGTCCAGTGGTCCAGACTGTTGTTATGATGTCATATAGGGCAGTCTGTGCACAAACGCCACCCTCCCTCAGCATTTCGCTTGGGAGATCATCTCTGCCCGCTGCCTTTCCTGGTCTCAGACTCCGGATCGCCTTCAATACTTCCTCAGCAGATGGAACCTCAGCCAGCCACTCGCAGGGGGTGACTTCTGCCAATAATTGAGGCACCGCAGCCTCAGCAGGGTCGTCCTCACTTTGTGCCACGATGTTTTCCTGGCTGAGGGATTTTCCCTCCCCCAGGACCTCACAGAAATGCTCAGCAAATCTGCGGACCTGTTCCTGGGGGTCGGAGATTGGATCACCGTTTTTTTCCCCTAATGATGGTAATAGGTGTGGCGCTGCAGGTTACTTTTTTGATGGAGTTAAATAGAGATTTGTGATCACGGGCCACCGAGGCAGACTCCATCTCCTCAGCAACCCGCGACCACCACCCATCCTTGCAGCGCCTCACGGCTCTCCGAACCTCCGAGGGAAGGCTGCGGTAAGCCTCCTCATTCTCTGACGTGGGATTCTGTAGCCGATGACAGTGGGCCTGTCGCTTTTTCTCAACCATCCTGAACACCTCCTCTTTCAGCCAGGGTCTCTGGGGAGGTCTGGACCGCGTACCCAAAGGACCCATTGCAGCTGCATGAGTCACAGTCCTAAACCTCGCCCATTTACCCTCGACATCAGGAGGAGTCGGGGACGATGCCAATCCCAGCCGCAAGATATGATGAAATTCTCGCTTGCAACTTTAATCAGATAACTGAGACCAGGCCACTGTATGTTGGAATGGGGTCCTGGGTGTACACCCACCACCGGAGTGGAAGAATGGCAGGCGCATCTTACAGATGACTAGTTGATGGTCAGAGGGCAGATCAGCTCCACGGTAGGTCCTGGTGTCAAGGACATGGGCTCGCATTCGCTGGTCCGTCACTATGTAGTCCAGCAGATGTTCTTGCTTGGACCCGGCATGCATCCATGATGTTGTGTGGATGCGCTGATGCCGGAACAGCGTGTTGGTAATTACAAGCCCATGGGCTGCACAAAAATCTAGCAGCCTTCTACCGTTGTTATTGAGCTGATCTGGCCCATGCCCTCCAATCACTCCAGACCAGGTGCCAGTATCATGACCAACTCGGGCATTGAAGTCACCCAACATGATGACTCTATCCCGAGGGGCCACTTTAGCCAGCACCTGTGACAGGAGGTCATAGAAGGCATCTGACTCATCGGCTTTGCCTGCATCCCTCCACGGATGTTCATCTTCGGTGGGGGCATAAGTAACCACGACCACCATTCCTCGCCTCCGGTTGATGGGAAGGCGAGCCCAAAGTAGCCTGGGGCTTACAGCTTCCCACACCTCACTGCCACGCTCCCACGCTCCCTTCATTCTTTTTTTCAAAAGAAGAGCCACACCCTGTTGTTTGGCAGTCTGCTGCCCCGAGTAGAGGACTGTCCACCCCTCATGGTGGCAGGAGCCAGAGCCGGTCCACCGGACCTCCTGAATGCCGCATAGATCCAGTCGGTACCGGTCCAGCTCCCGACAGAGGAGTGGCAGCCTCTCCTCCGCAGTGAGCGTTCGAACATTCCACGTGGCCACCCGTAGTGGCTTTTCGTTGTTTCTGGAGTAGCCCCGAGGGTAGGTATTCAATCTCCTGGCTCCGCCAATTGGGGTTTGGCCAGGAGACGTCATAGACGCCTGGCCCCCCGGGGCCTCCGGCACAAGCTTATTAGTTACATATTTCAGTTTAACTCGTGGTTTCGTGGTAATTAATTGAAGGTGGAGGGGTTACCAGCCCCTCGCACCCGTCCAGAGCCCTCGTTTAGCCCCTGTGGTGGACACATATGCCATGAGGGGAGGAGCCAATCAAAATTGGATCTCCCCCCACAGCACTGTCCACGACAGAGTTGCCCGTCCGGCACCACGAGGAGGTAGGGGGTTGTTTTTCCGGACACACTGACACACACTGACACACACACACTGGCACACACACACTGACACACACACAAAAACAAAGATCCCCCGTATAGCCTGTAACAGACTGTAGGGGCAAGTGCTGTTAGCGAGCACCGACGAAGGCCGGAACGGTACACGAGGGGGTGAGTGGCCAACAACACGCCCGGCCGCCTTTGTATTCCCAGTGGCGACGATTACACACAGCACCAGCTACTCATCTAATGCTGAGTCGACCTAGGGGAGCCCCAGGATCGGTTCAGATACTCGTCACTGATTTTCGCCGTGAGCGGGAATCGAACTCGGGTAAGCAGGTTCGTAAGTACTAACCGGTACACACACACACAGACACGCACGCATTGACACACACTGACACACAAAGACAAAAATCCCCCGTGTAGCCTTAACACAGTGGTGGGGCTGACACGGCAACACGAGGGGGTGGGTGGTCAGTGTTGGTGGCCGTGGGCGGAATTGGAACTCTGTTTTGAGCCCGGTTCGTAGCCCAGCGCGCTAACCGCTGCGCCACCCATCCCCACGCCCACAGTGTTCTTGACAATAATGTTGGAATGTTCATTACAAGGACTATATACGTATTATTTTTTTTCTTCCAGATATTATAAGCGTCGCAACTTCTGGCGGTGTTAAATGTGCGCGTGCTCATTAAAAGCGCCAACCTCGCCTCTCTCCCTCTCCTTCCCTGTCTTCTATTTTCCTTTACGATCAGAGGAAACAAGAAAATGCTCGGCGTAGTCGGCACTTTGCTCCGTTCATCATTTAGGTTTTTGTCTTCAATGCGTCCCCCTCCCCTCCCCCCCCCCCCCCCCCCCCCCCCCCCCCCCCCCCCCCCTCCCTCGTTTAAATGAAAGATTGCACAAAAGATTTCATGGTCTGCTCTTCTCCTTCTTACCCCCCTCCCCTCTCTCCCTACCCCCCTCTCTCTACCCCCTCTTTAACTACTCTATGTCTATGTATCCCCTGTTATCTATGTACATATTTGTAAAAATATATATATCCCTCTCTCTGCCTGTCTCTCTCACCTTCCATCTCTCATCCCTCCCTCTCCATTTTACTCCATCTCACTTTCTGTCCACCTCTATCTCCTCAGCTCTGTCTCCCTCACTCTCCATCTCTCACCTATCTCTCTCCATCTCTCACCCCCCTCTCCATCTCTCCCCTCGCTCCATCTCTCTCCTCTCTCTCCATCTCTCACCCCCATCTCCATCTCTCCCCTCGCTCCATCTCTCCCCTCTCTCTCCATCTCTCTCCCCCCTCTCTCCATCTCTCTCCCCTTTCTCTATCTCTCACCTCTTTCTCCATCTCTCACCTCTCTCTCCATCTCTCCCCTCTCTCTCCATCTCTCACCTCTTTCTCCATCTCTCACCTCTCTCTCCATCACTCCCCTCTCTCTCCATTCTCCCTCTCTCTCCATCTCTCACCCCCCTCTCCATCTCTCACCCCCCTCTCCATCTCTCACCTATCTCTCTCCATCTCTCACCTCTCTCTCCATCTCTCACCTATCTCTCTCCATCTCTCACCCCCATCTCCATCTCTCCCCTCTCTCCATCTCTCACCTCTCTCTCCATCTCTCACCTCTCTCTCTCCATCTCTCACCTATCTCTCTCCATCTCTCACCCCCATCTCCATCTCTCACCTCTCTCCATCTCTCACCTCTCTCTCTCTCCATCTCTCACCTCTCTCTCCATCTCTCCCCACTCTCCATCTCTCACCTCTCTCTCTCCATCTCTCACCTCTCTCTCTATCTCTCCCCTCTCTCCATCTCTCTCCCTCTCCCTCCATCTCTCACCTCTCTCTCTCTCCATCTCTCACCTCTCTCTATCCATCTCTCTCTCTCCATTCCTCACCTCTCCCTCCATCTCTCACCTCTCTCTCTCTCCATCTCTCACCTCTCTCTATCCATCTCTCTCCCTCTCTCTCCATCCCTCACCTCTCTCTCTCCATCTCTCACCCCCATCTCCATCTCTCCTCTCTCTCCATCTCTCACCTATCTCTCTCCATCTCTCACCCCCATCTCCATCTCTCACCCCTCTCTCCATCTCTCTCCCTCTCTCTCCATCTCTCTTTTTTCATACGATCAGAGGAAACAAGAAGATGCTCGGTGTAGTCGGCACTTTTCTCCCCCCCCCCCTTTTAAATGAAAGACCCAACAATTTTTTTTCTTTTATTTCTGCTCTCATAACCCCTTCCCTCTCTCTCTACCCCCTCTCTGCCCCTCCTCTCTCTCTACCCCCTCTCTTCCTACTTCATGTCGCTCTCTCTCACTCACTCTCTCTCTCTCTTTTTTATAACTACGACAAGTGCTGCATCTGCACGCAGCCCTTCCCACAGTCAAACGGCCTCCGACGGGGCAGCTCAGATCTGCGTGCACAGAGCTCTCTACCGTCATCTGCCACCGAGCACACGGCCTCCTCCAGCGCCCACTGCTCCTTGAATGCCGGCACGGCGTGGGTCAGCCGCACACGGCGGAACTCCGGTCTACACCCTGGCTCCGACCAGAGCGTGGAAGATGCCCAGGCTGCTGGCCGGACGTTGCCCCTCCAGGGCCACCTTCCTCGCCCTGTATATGGCGAGCTTGGCGTAGCCGAAGAGCACGTGGACCGGCCCCTGAAGATGTTGGGGTCCGTCGCCCATCGGGTATCCAAAGATGAGGACCGTCGGGGAGAAGTGGAGGCTGAACCTCAGGAGGATGTTTCTCAGGGCCTTGAACAGCGAGTCCAGGCTCTTGCACTCCACGTATTGGTGCGCCACCGTCTCCACTTTACCGCAGAACCGGCACTCCGGGGACGTGTCGGTGAAGCGCGCCGGGGAGGCGTTGGTGGTGACGGTGCCGTGGGCGATGCTCCAGCTGAGGTCGCCGATGCGGTTGTACGTCGGGCTGGAGTGGAGTTGCCTCCAGCAAGGCCTCTCCGGAGAGATGCAGGGCAGGGCTCTCCTCCAGGCATGGTCCTTGTGGCTCCTCAGGGTTTCCTGTTGGTGGAACCCTACCATGTAGGAGTAGAGCACCTTCCTCTTTACATTTGCTAAGGCCACCTCCGGCCGGCACATGTTGTGATCCGCCTTCGCTTGTTGGCATTGGCGATGCAGTGGCACGACTGAGAGCTTCGGTGGAGGGGGACCGAGAGGGGCCTTGTCATCCCCAACGACGCTGAGAAGGCCCCCTTGGCTTCGGCCAGGATCCGGGCAGCCACCCGGAGCGACTGCAGCCCCCCTGTCTTTGCGGCCATGTTTGCTGGTCCGAGCCACCAGCCCCGTGTTCCAGGCTCCACGAGATCTCCCATCCTGGTGAGCCGCGCGTTGGCGAGGCGCCTCTCCATACCGGGGGTGGCGGTGATGGATGGCAGCTTTGTCTGTGGGTTCCTGAGGATTTGTTCGAAGACCAGATCCTCGGCCGATCGTGGCTGGTTCAGCCTCCTGACGGCGAGGGAGCTCCATGTCTGCAGGACGCTTCTGTAGAAGGGTGGCAGCTGTCCCAGTGGGAGGCCCTGCAGGTCCATGTAGAATAGTTGTTTGGAGCACTGCAGACCCCCCCCCAGCTGTTTCAGGAGGCCGTGACGCTCCAGGCCGGTGCAGGAGCGGCGTGCAGGAACTTTCAGCGCGTCCTGCAGTCGGAAGGTGGCCAGCTGACTCCGCACACACACCAGCCCGTGACCGCCCTCGTCCAGTGGCAGGGCCAGGACCCCAGCCGGTGTCCTCCGCCCGACCAGAAGAAGTCGAGGACTCGCTTCTGAAGTGCGTTGACGAGGCTCATGGGGGGGGGGGGTGCAGGGAGAAGAGTCGGTGCCACAGCATGGACGCCACCAGCTGGTTCACCACCAACGTCTTTGTCCTGAAGGTGAGGAACTTGCACAGGCGACTCCAGGTGCCCAGCCGCTCCTTCACCTTCTCCTCCAGCTCGACCCAGTTCCTCTGCGGTGGTTCCTCCTCTGGTCCTAGGAACACTCCCAGGTGGTGCAGCGATGTTGTGCTCCAATTGATGGCTTTTGCCTTCTCGGGACACTCGGTCATGTCCCACGCTCCAACCAGCAGGCCGCTGCACTTTTGCCAGTTCATTTTTGATGAGGAGGCTTTAGAAAAGACCTCCTGGCACTCATGCAGCAGGGCGACATCAGCCAGGGAGCGCAGGATGAGGAGGACGTCGTTGGCGTATGCCGTCAGGACCAACTTGACGCTTGGTTCCCTCAGCACCAGGCCGCTGAGTCTCCGCCTTATGAGATTCAGGAAAGGTTCTAATGCCAGGGCATAAAGTTGGCCCGACAATGGGCATCCCTGTCTCACTCCTCGCTCGAATTTGACCGGGGCAGTGATGGCGCCGTTGATCTTGATCATGCACTCCGCCTTGGTGTAGAGTAGGCGGATCGTTCGGACAAAGGCATCCCCAAAACCCAAGGTCTTGAGGGTTCCCAGCAGGTACTTGTGGTCCACTCTGTCAAAAGCCTTTTCCTGGTCAAGAGCCAGAAACGCGATTGGGATGCCCAACCTCTGGGACACCGCGATGAGGTCCCTGACCAGGAAGATGCCGTCGTGGATGGTTCGTCCGGGGATGGTGTAGGACTGGTCCCTGTTTACGACTTGTGCAATCACCCCTTTCAGTCGCAGGGAGAGAGCCTTCATCAATATTTTGTAGTCTGTGTTCAGGAGGGAGACCGGATGCCAGTTTTGTAGGTGCCTCAGGTCTCCGTTCTTGGGAAGCAGAGTGAGCACCGCCCTCCTCCAAGACTGGGGCATCACCCCGGTGACTGAGGCTTCCTCCAGCACCTCTCTGTAGTCCTCCCGCAGGGATGGCCAAAAAGCGGCGTAAAACTCCCCTGTTAGGCCGTCTAACCCTGGGGATTTATTTGGGGCCAGTCCTCTTACAGCTGCGTCAAGGTCAGTCTTGGTGAGCTTTTGCTCTAGCAGCTCTTTCCCGTCTTCCCCCAGGGTGGGTAGACCACTCCATGCCTCCGCCTGGGCCGGTTCCGATGTTTCTTCAGGGGAGAACAGGCAGCCTTAGAAGTCTCCGATGATGGTCGACTTCTGCTGGAGTTCGTGCACCAGGACACCGTCACCATCAAAGAGGCACTCCATGGATTTGCGTCTCCCGTTCTGCCTCCCGAGGGAGTAGGAAAGCCGGAGATCCCGTGTCGAGGTCCGTGATGAGCTTCACCCGGGATCGCACAAACGCTCCCCTCGTCTGCTCCTCCTGTAGCCCCTTTGAGACGCTCCCTCTCCTCCTCGTATTCTCGGCGAGGCGACCCTCCAAGTCGAGGACTCGGGCTTCCATGTCGGTGATGTCCACGTTCCTCAGTATGGTGCTCCCCCAGGTGTATTGTTGGCACAACAGCCTGGTGTGCACTTTGCCCATATCCCACCACTGGGCCAGAGAGTCGAACTGCGTTTTGGTTTTTCGCCATTCTTCCCAGAAGTCCTCGAACATTTCTAAGAAGGCGCCATCCTCCAGCAGCGAGTTTGTTAAAGTTCCAGTGGGACGCGCCCCTCACGGGCCCTCTCCAGCCTGACAGGGAGCACGATGAGGTTGTGGTCCGTGAAGGGTGCCGCCCTGATACCAGACGTTACGGCGCACGTCACAAAGCTCTTAGAGATGTAAAATCTGTCGAGCCTGGACTGCGTCACCGAGCCATCGCGCCTCGTCCTCGTGTACGTGAACTGGCGTTGGCCCGGGTGGTGTATGCGCCACACATCCACCAAGGCGGCGTCCTCCAGGAGTCCCTGCATTTCCCTCTTCGGCCCGACTCCCCCCGGTTGCCCCCCCGAACGATCCAGGGCGCCGAGTGTGCAGTTGTGGTCGCCACCCACAATCACGCACTCGTCGTCCGGGATCCCGGCCAGGTGCCTCCTCAGGAGGTGCAGAAACGGAATCTTCTCCTTGCTGGTCACAGGCGCGTACACGTTCAGCAGGTGGGTGGTGACATCGCCCGCCCTGACCGTTACCGCAAGCAGCCTTCCCTTCACCACTTCGGTGTGGGTGATGAGCTCGGGATGAAACCCTTTAGCGAACAGGGTCGCGACTCCACAGGAGGTGTTGTCAAGGTGGCTGTAGAAGGAGTCCCCTCCCCACTCCTTCCTCCAGTCATCCTCGTCCTCGACCGTGAGATGCGTCTCCTGAATGAAGAAGACAGAGGCAGCGTGCTTCCTCGCAAGAGACATTGCGGAAAACCTCGGCACTGCCTCCCTACACCCGTTCACGTTCAGGGATCCGATGTTCACAGGCATTGCTTGTTCCTTTCCCCCGTGGCCTCCCACCTTGCAATTTGTTTGCGGAAATATCTCAGCTTTGTCCTCTCCTTGCCCCGGGACTCGAGTCCCTGCTGGGCGAGGAGTCTCTCTGCTTGAGTCACAGAGGCGTTTATTGCCTTGCTGTCCTTCCATCGAGCCAAGGCAATGTCCGCTCTGTCCTTCCTCACGTCGGTCTCGTCGAGGAATTTCCAGGGATCTTGTGAGGAGACCAGGGGAGTCTGAGGGTTAAGGAGTGTAGACCCCTGGCTGCTCTCGCTCCCCACGCTGAAGCAGTTGTCCCGATCTGAGTCGATTTCCTCGGCGTCCGGCTCCGCCGGAAGAGCTGCAGCGGCTGGGCTGGCGCATGGCCCAGCGGCGTCCTCTCCCCCAGCGTCGGGGATGGCCTGGGACGGCTCCTGCTCAGGCTCTTCGGGTGGATGGCCCCGGTGTCTCTTCCGCTGGTTTTGGGTCAGCAGTGGGACGGGGACCTTCCTCCTCATTCTCATCCATTTCGTCCTTGCCCTTGGCGAGTGTCTCTCCGCCAACTTCTTCCTCTTGGTCAAGGGCTTCCTGTATAGCTGGTGGGGAGTGAGTCTCTATGACCACAGTAGTCGGGTCGATTTCCGTGGCGATGTCGCCTTCATCGTCCACGGTCTCCTGCTGTAGAAACCCTTCCCCAGACGCACGCCGCTTCTTCCTCTTGGCGGGTTTCTTCCTTGCCGCCCGCACATCACTCGGCGTGGCGTCCGGAAAAGCGAACACCGCGTCTTCGGCGTCTGGCAGCTGTTCTGGGGGGTTTCACCGCTTCTTTCTGTTCGAGGTCTGGGAGGGGTTCCTCCTCTGAGTTTGACCCTTGAGATCCGGGTCCTTCTGTATTTTTCCTCTCGCGATGTGTCGCTTGAGGCAGCGAAGTTGGGGCCACGACTTCAGGTGTGGGAGGCTGCTTGGCTGGCGGGTCCGGTGTGGGCTGTTGGGGGGCTCGTTGCAATGGGGGCTCTCGCTGCTTTGCCCCCCTTTGCTCTGCCTCCCTCCTCCCCGCTCTTTTCTCCGACCCTCGCCGTCGTCGGTTTAGGGCAATCCCTTCGGAAGTGCCCCTCTTCTTTGCAGAGATTGCGTCTGATGCAATACTCGGCATAAAACAGCCTATGGGCAATGCCTGCATAGACAACGACAAAGGAGCCCTCTTCCTGCTGTCCGGGAGTCAGCAGAACGTGCACCTGCCTCTTGAAAGATAAAATGTGATTCAGAGCAGGGTCTCTGCACCCCCAGTGACAGGGCCCCGTACTGGCACCACGACGGTGCCCAGCTTGGACACGTGCTCCAACACGTGCTCCAACACGTGCTCCAACACGTGCTCCAACACGTGCTCCAACACGTGCTCCAACACGTGCTCCAACACGTGCTCCAACACGTGCTCCAACACGCGCTCCAACACGTGCTCCAACACGTGCTCCAACACGTGCTCCAACACGTGCTCCAACACGTGCTCCAACACGTGCTCCAACACGCGCTCCAACACGTGCTCCAACACGTGCTCCAACACGTGCTCCAACACGGCCTCGTCGAGGGTGTAGGGCGGCACGTTCGAAACGACTGTTCGCCCCGCCACCGAAGCGACGGGTTCCAGCCGGACGCGGAGTCCCCCCACGGTCATACCCCCTTCTCGACGGCCGCATCGGCCGCCTCCTCCGTCGTCAGGAAGAAGACGGCTTTCCCGCTGACCTTCGAGGCGTGGGTGACGGTGGCCGGCGGGACGATGGCGGCCGGGGCCTCGACGTGCGCCTCGATCGTGACGGAGCTCGAGGCGTAGCGGCGGACGCCGTTCTCGCGCAGCGGCGGTGGTCGCTGCGCTCACGGGGGGGGGGGGGGGGGGGGGCTGGCCTTGGAGCAGAGGCCCTAGTGGGGGGCCTCGTGACTTCCAGGCAGATTGGCAGCTGCGACCTTTGCGTAGGTGGCCATTTTGTTCCTGCTGCCTTCAATTTCTACCTGACTGTGGTGTTGCGCTTATTTATACAGAGCTCACCTTGAGAGAATGTAAACTGAGGATGAATAAAGAATCCTCGTTTAAGAAAGTAATGAAATAAAAAAAACGAAAGGAAAGAGATGTATTTATTTTTTCAATAAACTATTTTTATTGAATAAATTATGAAGCAGTAAGTAAATAAATTGATAGTGAGATCTAATTATAAATTTGCGTGTTAAATAAATGAATGTATTTTTCAAACAAATCTACTTTATAGAAAAATGTGTTTATTAAATACATTCACTCATCGTTAAATAAATATAACTTAGCGTCCTTGCACACACATGGAGGCAAACCAAAAAAACGCAGTGTGTTAAGGAATCATTAACTAATAGTTTGCTTTAGCCACTAAGTCAACAATTGCTTGTGTGGCCTTAATTCTCTGCGCTACAGCGCAGATTCCTCCACGTGGCTCACACAAAATACAAGTTATAACAAATCTCAAATAGTTTGAGATTCGTAAACTGAGATTAAAAACAGGAGCAGAAGAATAAAGGAACAATAAGTAGAGTATAAAAAATACCTGTGAAGTATGTTAACGATGCTTTAATTAACTATGGGATTGTGCCCATCGCCTAATTAACACCACCGTGTTTCACAAGGCTAAGGCCTCACCCTGAACTGTTAAGCTAAAAAAAGTAAAGAAAAATAGAGCAACAAACAAAAAGTACGACTTGTGTATGCAAAAGGCGGAATACTTACTCCTGCTGAGTAAAAACTTGAAAAAAAGAAATTAATTAGAAGAGGGTATGTTAGATTTATAAAGTTACCACGGGGAGCTAAAACGAAGCGCGTCCTCTCTCCTCTCTCTCCATCCCTCTCCCAACTTTCTCCATCTCTCACCTCTCTCCATCTCTCACCTCTCTCTCTCCATCTCTCACCTTTCTCTCCATCTCTCTCCATCTCTCATCTCTCTCCCAACTCTCTCCATCTCTCATCTCTCTCTCCATCTGTCTCCCCTCTCTTCATCTCTCTCCCAACTCTCTCCATCTCTCACCTCTCTCTCCATTTTCTCACCTCTCTCTCCATCTATCTCCCCTCTCTTCATCCCTCTCCCAACTCTCTCCATCTCTCACCTCTCTCTCTCTATCTCTCTCCCAACTCTCTCCATCTCTCACCTCTCTCTCCATCTCTCTCCCCTCTCTCCATCTCTCATCTCTTTCTCCATCTATCTCCCCTCTCTCCATATCTCTCCCAACTCTCTCCATCTCTCACCTCTCTCTCCATCTCTCTCCCCCCTCTTTATCTCTCATCTCTCTCTCCATCTCTCTCCCCTCTCTTCATCTCTGTCCCAACTCTCTCCATCTCTCACCTATCTCTCCACCTCTCTCCCCTTTCTCCATCTCTACCCCCTCTCTCAATCACTCACCTATCTCTCCATCTCTCTCCCCTCTCTTCATCTCTCTCCAAACTCTCTCCATCTCTCTCCCCTCTCTTCATCTCTCTCCCAACTCTCTCCATCTCTCATCTCCCTCTCTCCATCTCTCACCTCTCTCTCCATCTCTCTACCCTCTCTTAATCTCTCTCCCAACTCTCTCAATCTCTCACCTCTCTCTCCATCTCTCCCCCCTCTCTCCATCTCTCTCCCCTCCCTTCAACTCTCTCCCCCCTCTCCATCTCTCTCTTTCTCCATCTCTCACCTCTCTCTCCATCTCTCACCTCTCTCTCCATCTCTCTCCCCTCTCTTCATATCTCTCCCCCCTCTCCATCTCTCTCTTTCTCCATCTCTCACCTCTCTCTCAATCTCTCTCTTTCTCCATCTCTCACCTCTCTCTCCATCTCTCTCCCCTCTCTCCATCTCTCACCTATCTCTCCATCTCTCCCATTTCTCTCCATCTCTCTCACCTCTCTTCATATCTCTCCTCCCTCTCCATCTCTCTCTTTCTCCATCTCTCACCTCTCTCTCCATCTCTCACCTCTCTCCCCATCTCTCTCCCCTCTCTTCATCTCTCTCCCCCCTCTCCATCTCTCTCTTTCTCCATCTCTCACCTCTCTCTCCATCTCTCTCTCCTCTCTCCATTTCTCCCCTATCTCCATCTCTCTCCACTCTCTCTCTCCATCTCTTACCTCTCTCTCCATCTCCCAACTCTCTCCATCTCTCACCTCTCTCTCTCAATCTCTCCGTGCTCTGCGCCATGAAGGAGCTGTGCCTAAAGCTGGAGGCATCTGGGGATGGTGGAGGCCCTCCACCCCCCTCCTCCTCCTTCCCAGAGTTGTGCTTCTCCTGAGCGCAGCCCCCTGGCCACAGCGACTCCGGCAAGCGACTGAAGCTCTGAGGCTGCAGGAACGTGCCCCTGAAGAGCGCCCCAAACACAGCGCTCTGCACGTGGCTGTGTCAAGGCGCTCCACACGTGGCTGTGTCAAGGCGCTGCATTCCCGGGACCTGGCCGACCTACCGGACACAAAACAGAGAGACCATTTCCCTCCCCTCATTGCGACCGCCCCCCCAGTGTAAACAAATGTACAAAGTCTCCCGTAGCCAAACGCTGCGGTGACCTCCGGTGAAGATTGTCACACTCCACGTTGTCATCGGCCGTGTGGCTCAGCCGAATCTCGCCGGGGGTACCGAACTTGGTGCATCTCCTGCGGTGCCAGGGAGGATCTGCCCCACCGGTACTCACGCTGCCAGCGCCTCAAACTCAATGTTCCGTCTCTCGGGGGACATCTTCAGTAAACTGGGGGTGCCCTTCTACAACAGCAGCTTCGTATACGGGTGGTGCCTTACCTGGCTAACAGGCGCCATGACCTCGCCAACTTCGCCTGTGCTCAGGCCAAGTTGGCGGTGTACAGAACGAGGAAGAAGACGCTGCAAGGTGACATTGACGGCTGCTCTGAGCTGCTTCCAGTGTTCAGGTTCCTGCTCAAGGCGCGGCTCTGCCTGGAGCACGCCACGTGACACAGCCACGTGTCGGTGATGTGCAGCGCGTCTTGTTCTAACGCTGGTGAGCCGGACAAGCCCCTCTCTGTACCAGCGTGGACGTCACCCCCCACGTGTTCACCTTCTGTAGCGCTCGCTCGTCACCGTGACGTGCGCGATGACCACCACCACCACGTGACTTTTATTTCGTGTTGTGCGCGGTGCATTTAGCGCCACAGCGCGTGGGTTTGTATCGTTTATTTTCATTTGTGTTGCTGGTGACTTTGTGTGTTTGTGTCGCTGGTGACTTTGTGTGTTTCATATCGAAATCGCCTCCAGTGCTTTTGCTGCTGGCGGCAATAAAAGTTGTTTAAAAGTCAAACAGTCTCTCTCCATCTCTCCCTCTCTCTCCATCTCTCTCTCCATCTCTCTCCCGTCTCTCCATCTCTCACCTCTCTCTCTCTCCATCTCTCACCTCTCTCTCCATCTCTGTCCCCCATCTCCATCTCTCACCTCTCTCTCCATCTCTCTCTCCCCCTCTCCATCTCTCACCTCTCTCTCCATCTTATTCCATCTCCCTCTCTCCCCACCTCTCTCTCTCCCCAGCTCTGTCTCCCTCTCTTTCCTTCTCTCTCACTCGCTTCTCTGCGCACTGTTTGGATGCTATCCAGGCACAAATCATCACGGAATTGGTAACGGCGGCCGCCAGCCTAATTGGCGCTGTAGGGGAGCGATTCATTTGCGTGATCCTCACCTCGAAGAGAGATAAAGACGCTGTGATGGAGAGAGAGAGAGAGATTGAGTGATGGAGAGAGAGAGATTGAGTGATGGAGAGAGAGATAGATGTAGTGATGGAGAGAGAGATGTAGTGATGGAGAGACAGATTGAGTGATGGAGAGAGAGAGAGAGATGGAGTGATGGAGAGAGAGAAATTATTTTGGGTCTTTCATTTAAAAGGGGGGGGGGGGGGGGGGTTACATAAAGCAAAGTATTAAAAAAACACAAAAAAAGAGAGGGATTGAGTGATGGAGAGAGAGAGAGATGTTGCCGCCAGCAGCAACAGCACTGGAGGCGATTCCGATACGAAATACATAAAGTCACCAGCAACACAAATAACACAAAGTCACCAGCAACACAAATAACACAAAGTCACCAGCAACACAAATACACAAAGTCACCAGCAACACAAACACACAAAGTCACCAGCAACACAAATACACAAAGTCACCAGCAACACAAATACACAAAGTCACCAGCAACACAAATAAACAAACGCTGTATATCCACGTGTTGTGGCGCTAAATACACCGCACACAACAGGAAATAAAAGTCACGTGGTGGTGGTGGTCATCGCGCACGTCACGGTGACGAGCGAGCGCTTCAGAAGGTGAACACGTGGGGGGTGCCGTCCACGCTGGTACAGAGAGGGGCTTGTCCGGTTCCCCAGCGTTAGAACAAGACGCGCTGCACATCACCGACACGTGGCTGTGTCACGTGGCGTGCTCCAGGCAGAGCCGCGCCTTGAGCAGGAACCTGAACACTGGAAGCAGCCCAGAGCAGCCGTCAGTGTCACCTTGCAGCGTCTTCTTCCTCGTTCTGTACACCGCCAACTTCGCCTGAGCACAGGCGAAGTTGGCGAGGTCATGGCGCTTGTTGGCCAGGTAAGACGCAGAGAGAGAGAGAGAGTGAGAGAGTTGTAGAGAGGGGGACGGAGAGAGGGAGATGGAGAGATTTACTGGAGGGGAGAGGGGGGTGGAAAGGTCATGGGGGTATACGGAATTGGGAAGAGGAAACTAGAGACGGGGAGGGATGTACCTACCGTTCGTTGAACTTCTTTCGCACCCTACGGCAGCCAACGGTGCCAATCAGAGGGTGCGGCTGCTTGCCTAAGGCAGAGTCGACCTAGGGGAGAGTCCCCGGTGAGAGTGTTCAGAGACCCCAGCACCGTCAGTCGGTCGTGAGCGGGGATCGAACCCTCTCCCCCCCCCCCCCCCAACTCAATCCCCACCCCACAGTCCCCCCCCCCTATTCTCCCCCCACCGCATCTCCCCGATGTTGATGAGTGTTTGCGGCACGGGTTACACATCACTCGGACATCACCAACCCACCAGCGTGACACCGTTAAAGCGCTCTTAACTGAACGCCAAGTGGCCATTCGCAACGCGATCGAATCGCCTCCGAACGTCGCCCGCGCGTTAGGCCCACGTCTCTCACCATCATCGCCGTTGTCATCATCGCAATCACCATCAGCAGCAGCAGCAGCATCGGCAGCAGCAGAGGCCATGGTTAAAATCCACTGCTGGATGAAGGCATCGTCCGTTCGCCCGCTCGAGTGCTCGCCCCTTCGTTCACTCAGCCACTCGTTCACTCGTCATCCACTCAACAGCTCATGCACTCATCCAATCACCCACTCGTTCACTCATCTATTCAAGCACTAATTCACTCAGCCACTCACACACTCATTCACTCGTCCACTCACCCACCTGTTTACTCATCCACTCATCCACTCATTCGCTCATTCACTCTCGTTCACTCATTCATTCATTTACTCCTTCACCCATTCACTCATCCATTAACCCGCTCATTCGGTCATTAACTCGTCCACTCACCCACTGATTCACTCATCCACTCACCAACTCATTAACTCATCCAATTATCCACTCGTTCACTCATCTCTTCAACCACTAATTCACTCAGCCACTCACCCACTCATTCACTCGTCCACTCACCCACCCGTTTACTCATTTACTCATCCACTCATCCACCCATTCACTCATTCACTCTCATTCACTCATCCACTCATTCATTAATTTACTCATTCACTTATCCATTAACCCGCTCATTCGGTCATTAACTCGTCCACTCACCCACTGATTCACTCATCCACTCACCAACTCATTAACTCATCCAATTATCCACTCATTCACTCATCTACTGACCCACTCATCCACTCAATCACTGATCTACTTACCCACTTATCGACTCACCTGCTCGTTCACTCACCCAATCACCCACTCATTAAATCACCCACTCACCCACTAATTAAATCACCCACTCGAACACTCACCCACTCGTTCGCTCATCCACTTATCCACGCATTCACTCATCCATTGACCCACTCATTCACTCATCCACTCAATCACTGATCTACTTACCCACTTATAGACTCACCCGCTCGATCACTCACCCACTCGTCCACTCACCCACTCGTCCGTTCATCCACTTATCCACGCATTCACTCATCCACTCACCAACTCATCTACTCACCCACTCATTCACTCATCCATCCACTAACCCACTCAATCACTCATTAAAACTCACCCACTCACCCATTCATCTATTCACCCACTCATCCACTTACCCACTCAGCCTCAAATGACTACCGAGTTCGGTGTGTAGTAAACATCGTCAGTGGGGAGACAAAGGCGGTCGGCCGTGGTGCTGGTCACCCACCACCTCGTGTGCCGTGCCGACTTTCACAGGTGCTGCTCGCTAACAGCACTTGCCCCGAAAGTTTGTTCAAGGCTACACGGGGGATCTTAGTCGTGTGAGTGAGTGTGTGGGAGCGATAGTGCAGCTGATAGCGTATGACCCGGGTTCGACTGCTGTGCCAGTTTTGATAGCTGCTACTCACTAACAGCGTTTGCCACTACAATCTGTTACAGGCTATACCGGAGATCTTTGTAATTTAATGTGTGTCCTCATATAAATTGTAAAGAAAACTAACGTTTTCCCCTTAGATTGAAAGGCACCCGAACAGGAAAATAAATTTCAAGGATTGTGCCAAACCACACTCCAGAAAAATGCAACTCGGCACCTTGCGACAGCAATCCCGTGAAACAAGACTACGAGAGAAGTCCCGAGAGAACAATAACAGGAAAACTTGGACAGCAGAAGACCAGAGAATCATCGACAGTAGAATACCAGAGATGCATCAACAGCATAAGACCAGAGAATCATCGATAGTACAATACCAGAGATGCATCTATAGTAGAATACCAGAGATGTATCGATAGTAGAATACCAGAGATACATCGATTGTAGAATACCAGAGATGCATCGATAGTAGAATATCAGAGATGCATCGATAGTAGAATGCCAGAGAATCATCGATAGTAGAATACCAGAGAAGCATCGATAGTAGAATACCAGAGATGCATCGATAGTTGAATACCAGAGATACATCTATAGTAGAATACCAGAGATGCATCGATAGTAGAATACCAGAGATGCATCGATAGTAGAATACCAGAGATGCATCGATAGTAGAATACCAGAGATGCATCGATAGTAGAATACCAGAGATGAATCGATAGTATAATGCCAGAGAATCATCGATAGTAGAATACCAGAGATGCATCGATAGTAGAATACCAGCGATGCATCGATAGTAGAATACCAGAGATGCATCGATAGTAGAATACCAGAGATGAATCGATAGTATAATGCCAGAGAATCATCGATAGTAGAATACCAGAGATGCATCGATAGTAGAATACCAGCGATGCATCGATAGTAGAATACCAGAGATACATCTATAGTAGAATACCAGAGATGCTTCGATAGTAGAATACCAGAGATGCATCGATAGTAGAATACCAGAGATACATCGATAGCAGAATACCAGAGATGCTTCGATAGTAGAATACCAGAGATGCATCGATAGTTGAATATCAGAGATACATCGATAGTAGAATACCAGAGATGCATCAATAGTAGAATACCAGAGATGCATCGATAGTAGAATAACAGAGATGCATCAATAGTAGAATACGAGAGATGCGTCGATAGTAGAATAGCAGAAATGCATCGATAGTAGAATACCAGAGATGCATCGATAGTAGAATACCAGAGATGCATCGATAGTAGAATACCAGAGATGCATCGAGAGTAGAATACCAGAGATGCATCGATAGTAGAATACCAGAGATGCATCGATAGTAGAATACCAGAGTTGCTTCGATAGTAGAATACCAGAGATGCATCGATAGTAGAATACCGGAGATGAAATCTATAGTAGAATACCAGAGATGCATCGATAGTAGAATACCAGAGATGTAATCTATAGTAGAATACCAGAGATGCATCGATAGTAGAATACCAGAGATGTAATCTATAGTAGAATACCAGAGATGCATCGATAGTAGAATACCAGAGATGTAATCGATAGTAGAATACCAGAGATGCTTTAATAGTAGAATACCAGAGATGCATCAATAGTAGAATACCAGAGATGCATCGATAGGAGAATAACAGAGATGCATCGATAGTAGAATAACAGAGATGCATCAATAGTAGAATACAAGAGATGCGTCGATAATAGAATAGCAGAAATGCATCGATAGTAGAATACCAGAGATGCATCGATAGTAGAATACCAGAGATGCATCGATAGTAGAATATCAGAGATGCATCGATAGTAGAATACCAGAGATGCATCGATAGTAGAATACCAGAGATGCATCGATAGTAGAATACCAGAGTTGCTTCGATAGTAGAATACCAGAGATGCATCGATAGTAGAATACCGAAGATGAAATCTATAGTAGAATACCAGAGATGCATCGATAGTAGAAAAACAGAGATGTAATCTATAGTAGAATACCAGAGATGCATCGATAGTAGAATACCAGAGATGTAATCTATAGTAGAATACCAGAGATGCATCGATAGAATACCAGAGATGTAATCGATAGTAGAATACCAGAGATGCTTTAATAGTAGAATACCAGAGATGCATCTATAGTAGAATACCAGAGATGCATCTATAGTAGAATACCAGAGATGCATCGATAGTAGAATACCAGAGATGAATCGATAGTAGAATACCAGAGATGCATCGATAGTAGAATACCTGAGATGCATCGATAGAAGAATACCAGAGATACATCGATAGTAGAATACCAGAGATGCATCGATAGCATAATACCAGAGATGTAATCTATAGTAGAATACCAGAGATGCTTCTATAGTAGAATACCAGAGATATAATCGATAGTAGAATACCAGAGATGCTTTAATAGTAGAATACCAGAGAATCATCGATAGTAGAATACCAGAGATGCATCGATAGTAGAATACCAGAGATATATCGACAGTAGAATACCAGAGATGCATCTATAGTAGAATACCAGAGATGTATCGATAGTAGAATGCATGAGATGCATCGATAGTAGAATACCAGAGATGCATCGATAGTAGAACACCAGAGATGCATCGATAGTAGAATACCAGAGATGCATCGATAGTAGAATACCAGAGATGCATCGATAGTTGAATATCAGAGATGCATCGATAGTAGAATACCAGAGATGCATCGATAGTAGAATACCAGAGATGCATCGATAGTAGAATACCAGAGATGCATCGATAGTAGAATACCAGAGATGCATCTATAGTAGAATGCCAGAGATGCATCGATAGTAGAATACCAGAGATGTATCGATAGTAGAATACCAGAGATGCATCTTTAGTAAAATACCAGAGATGCATCGATAGTAGAATACCAGAGATGCATCGATAGTAGAATACCAGAGATGCATCGATAGTAGAATACCAGAGATGCATCGATAGTAGAATACCAGAGATGCATCTTTAGTAAAATACCAGAGATGCATCGATAGTAGAATACCAGAGATGCATCGATAGTAGAATACCAGAGTTGCATCGATAGTAGAATACCAGAGATGCATCGATAGTAGAATACCAGAGATGCATCGATAGTAGAATACCAGAGATGCATCGATAGTAGAATACTAGAGTTGCTTCGATAGTAGAATACCAGAGATGCATCGATAGTAGAATACCAGAGATGAAATCTATAGTAGAATACCAGAGATGCATCGATAGTAGAATACCAGAGATGTAATCTATAGTAGATTACCAGAGATGCATCGATAGTAGAATACCAGAGATGTAATCTATAGTAGAATACCAGAGATGCATCGATAGTAGAATACCAGAGATGTAATCGATAGTAGAATACCAGAGATGCTTTAATAGTAGAATACCAGAGATGCATCTATAGTAGAATACCAGAGATGCATCTATAGTAGAATACCAGAGATGCATCGATAGTAGAATACCAGAGATGAATCGATAGTAGAATACCAGAGATGCATCGATAGTAGAATACCAGAGATGCATCAATAGTAGAATACCGGAGATGAAATCTATAGCAGAATACCAGAGATGCATCGATAGTAGAATACCAGAGATGCATCGATAGTAGAATACCAGAGATGCATCGATAGTAGAATACCAGAGATGCATCGATAGTAGAATACCAGAGATGCATCGATAGTAGAATACCAGAGATGCATCGATAGTAGAATACCAGAGATGAATCGATAGTAGAATACCAGAGATGCATCGATAGTAGAATACCAGAGATGCATCAATAGTAGAATACCGGAGATGAAATCTATAGCAGAATACCAGAGATGCATCGATAGTAGAATACCAGAGATGCATCGATAGTAGAATACCAGAGATGCATCGATAGTAGAATACCAGAGATGCATCGATAGTAGAATACCAGAGATGCATCGATAGTAGAATACCAGAGATGCATCGATAGTAGAATACCAGAGTTGCTTCGATAGTAGAATACCAGAGATGCATCGATAGTAGAATACCGGAGATGAAATCTATAGTAGAATACCAGAGATGCATCGATAGTAGAATACCAGAGATGTAATCTATAGTAGAATACCAGAGATGCATCGATAGTAGGTTACCAGAGATGTAATCTATAGTAGAATACCAGAGATGCATCGATAGTAGAATACCAGAGATGTAATCGATAGTAGAATACCAGAGATGCTTTAATAGTAGAATACCAGAGATGCATCTATAGTAGAATACCAGAGATGCATCTATAGTAGAATATCAGAGATGCATCGATAGTAGAATACCAGAGATGAATCGATAGTAGAATACCAGAGATGCATCGATAGTAGAATACCTGAGATGCATCGATAGAAGAATACCAGAGATACATCGATAGTAGAATACCAGAGATGCATCGATAGCATAATACCAGAGATGTAATCTATAGTAGAATACCAGAGATGCTTCTATAGTAGAATACCAGAGATATAATCGATAGTAGAATACTAGAGATGCTTTAATAGTAGAATACCAGAGAATCATCGATAGTAGAATACCAGAGATGCATCGATAGTAGAATACCAGGGATATATCGATAGTAGAATACCAGAGATGCATCTATAGTAGAATACCAGAGATGTATCGATAGTAGAATACATGAGATGCATCGATAGTAGAATACCAGAGATGCATCGATAGTAGAATACCGGAGATGAAATCTATAGTAGAATACCAGAGATGCATCGATAGTAGAATACCAGAGATGTAATCTATAGTAGAATACCAGAGATGCATCGATAGTAGAATACCAGAGATGTAATCTATAGTAGAATACCAGAGATGCATCGATCGTAGAATACCAGAGATGTAATCGATAGTAGAATACCAGAGATGCTTTAATAGTAGAATACCAGAGATGCATCTATAGTAGAATACCAGAGATGCATCTATAGTAGATTACCAGAGATGCATCGATAGTAGAATACCAGAGATTAATCGATAGTAGAATACCAGAGATGCATCGATAGTAGAATACCTGAGATGCATCGATAGAAGAATACCAGAGATACATCGATAGTAGAATACCAGAGATGCATCGATAGCATAGTACCAGAGATGTAATCTATAGTAGAATACCAGAGATGCTTCTATAGTAGAATACCAGAGATATAATCGATAGTAGAATACCAGAGATGCTTTAATAGTAGAATACCAGAGAATCATCGATAGTAGAATACCAGAGATGCATCGATAGTAGAATACCAGAGATATATCGATAGTAGAATACCAGAGATGCATCTATAATAGAATACCAGAGATGTATCGATAGTAGAATACATGAGATGCATCGATAGTAGAATACCAGAGATGCATCGATGGTAGAACACCAGAGATGCATCGATAGTAGAATACCAGAGATACATCGATAGTAGAATACCAGAGATGCATAGTTAGTAGAATACCAGAGATGCATCGATAGTAGAATACCAGAGATGTATCAATAGTAGAATACCAGAGATACATCGATAGTAGAATACCATAGATGCATCGTTAGTAGAATACCAGAGATGCATCGATAGTAGAATACCAGAGATGTATCGATAGTAGAATACCAGAGATGCATCGATAGTAGAATACCAGAGATGCATCGATAGTAGAATACCAGAGATGCATCGATAGTTGAATATCAGAGATGCATCGATAGTAGAATACCAGAGATGCATCGATGGTAGAATACCAGAGATGCATCGATAGTAGAATACCAGAGATGCATCGATAGTAGAATACCAGAGATGCATCTATAGTAGAATGCCAGAGATGCATCGATAGTAGAATACCAGAGATGTATCGATAGTAGAAAACCAGAGATGCATCTTTAGTAAAATACCAGAGATGCATCGATAGAAGAATACCAGAGATGCATCGATAGTAGAATACCAGAGATGCATCGATAGTAGAATACCAGAGATACATCAATAGTAGAATGCCAGAGATGCATCGATAGAAAAATACCAGAGATGCATCGATAGTAGAATACCAGAGATGCATCTATAGTAGAATACCAAAGATGCATCGATAGTAGAATACCAGAGATGCATCGATAGTAAAATACCAGAAATGCATCGATAGTAGAATACCAGAGATGCATCGATAGTAGAATACCAGAGATGCATCGATAGTAGAATAGCAGAGATGCATCGATAGTAGAATACCAGAGATGTATCGATAGTAGAATACCAGAGATGCATCTATAGTAGAATGCCAGAGATGCATCGATAGTAGAATACCAGAGATGCTTCGATAGTATAATACCAGAGATGCATCGATAGTAGAATACCAGAGATGCATCGATAGTAGAATACCAGAGATGCATCGATAGTAAAATACCAGAGATGCATCGATAGAAGAATACCAGAGATGCATCGATAGTAGAATACCAGAGATGCATCGATAGTAGAATACCAGAGATGCATCGATAGTAAAATACCAGAGATGTATCGATAGTAGAATACCAGAGATACATCAATAGTAGAATACCAGAGATGCATCGATAGTAGAATACCAGAGATGTATCGATAGTAGAATACCAGAGATGTATCGATAGTAGAATACCAGAGATGCATCGTTAGTAGAATACCAGAGATACATCGATAGTAGAATACCAGAGATGCATCGATAGTAGAATACCGGAGATGCTTCGATAGTAGAATACCAGAGATACATTGATAGTAAAATACCAGAGATGCATCGTAAGAAGAATACCAGAGATGCATCAATAGTAGAATACCAGAGATGCATCGATAGTAGAATACCAGAGATGCATCGATAGTAGAATACCAGAGATACATCGATAGTAGCATACCAGAGATGCATCGATAGAAGAATGCCAGAAATGCATCGATAGTACAATACCAGAGATGCATCGAAAGTAGAATACCAGAGATGCATCGATAGTAAAATACCAGATATGCATCGATAGTAGAATACCAGAGATGCATCGATAGTAGAATACCAGAGATGCATCGATAGTAGAATTCCAGACATACATCGATAGTAGAATGCCAGTGATGTATCGATAGTTGAATACCAGAGATGCCATCGATAGTAGAATACCAGAGATGCATCGATATCAGAACGCACTTCGATGTACTTCCGCCTCATCCTGGCAGAGCCAGGGGTTACTGCTCCTCCTCGACACCCACCCACGTGTCGGGAAGGGAGTTTCACAGCCCGTCTGTGAGTGCTCCACCAACCCTCGCTGATGCTGCCTCCACAGCTCTGGATTACTACAGACAGCCACCATCATCACCACCATCACTATCACCATCACCACCACCATTACCACTAACACCAACACCATCACTAACACTACCAACACCACCACCATCACCCTCACCGTTTCTAGAACCAACACAATCACCACCACCAACACCATCACCATCACCGTTTCCAGAACCAACACAATCACCACCACCAACACCACGAACACCACCACCATCACCACCACCAACACCACCACCTTCATCACAAACCATCGCTATCACCATCATCACCACCACCCACCAACATCACAGCTCGAGTGTGAGAAACCTCTTCTCACCAGCAGGTGTCGAGATGAAGCAATTTCAGAAGCTGCGCCTTTGGGCATTGTGGTCCCCAGATAGGAAACCTTCTCTATCAAGGTGAACTCAACGTTGATATTCGAGTGGTGAGGCCGTGCTCTTTCTGTCTGTGTATGCCGTCAATATGTATAATTAAGACGTGTTCTTTGTCTCTCTTTAACGTTAATTCTGAGTGATGTCGTCCTTGTCCTGCGGGGTGTCAAACGAGAGCAAGACTTTGACAGGGGCCTAAATTATTCGTGCAATGCGCCCTTTTGCCATTCACGCCCGAGATGCAAAGACAAAGATCCCCCATATAGCCTTAGCAGATTGTTAGAGAGTATCACCTATGAAGGCCGGAACAGCACACGAGGGGGTCGGTGGCCAGCACCACGCACGGCCGCCTTTGTCTTCCTAGTAGCGATGTTCACTACACACCAGACCAGGTACTCACTTGAGGCTGAGTCGACCTATGGGAGGCCCATGTACCGGTGCAGATAATCGTCACCGGTGTTGGCCGTGAGCGGGAATAGAACCCGAGTCGCCGGGTTCGTAGCGCAAGCGTAGCGCTAACCGCTACACTACCGCTTACTGCAAACTACACACACATCAAAAGCAGGCAACCACCACCATCACACTACCAGAGCCACACACCGCCACCGACACCATCACTATACACTCTTACTATACACTACACACTACACCGCACACTACACTACTACACCATACACTACACTACACTCGACTACACCACGATGCTAGATTGGAAACTTATTTCTTTCGAACTGCTTGCTGTGTTTAGATTGTTGTTCTTCCCATGCACATCCACGCAAATACAAATATCCCTCCCGCCGTGTGTAGCCTGTAGCATCACTTTGTTTTTGTGTGTGGGATGGAGTAGCCGTTAGCAAGACGCTAACCGTAACAACCTGTGTCACGGGCTGTGTCGTTGACGGTCGCCACTGGGGGAGACAAAGGCGGCCGTGTGTGGTGCCGGTGACCAACGTGCATTTAGAGTAATTGGCCACTGTATAATTTCCGCGACGATGATGGTGATGATGAAGTTACAAACTTCGTTGAGCAGCTATCATTTGTTGATAGCAAAGGTCGGATCTGAAATGTGAGCTACTTATCTCAGTGAGGTCTTACCTGGTAAAATAACAAAAAAAAAAATTTAGTTTTTAGACTATTTGGCTGCCACCATACATTTCCATGCAAGGATGATGAAGCCACACATTTTGCTGAGCAGATATCATTTGTTGATGGCCAGGTTCGCTTCTGAAACAAGAGCCACTGAGATCGGTGTAGCCTTACCAGGGTAAAAAAAATTCAACGTAGTTTATGGGTGCTATTTATTTTTTTATAACAACAAACAATACCAAAAAAAATCACGGTAGGAGCGCAAATCATGGAAAACAAAATGGGTAAGCAAATCCCTAAATATAAATCATTGAATACGTTTTTGATAAGTCCGATTTATCAAGAGCAGGCATGGGAAAAAAAATACAACGGAGCGAAGCAATCTGAGACCATAGCAAAGGTTACCGGCAAACATTAAGAGCAGGGCCTCAATGAAACGAGCAGCCACGGGCCCCCGGAACCAGAAACTTTAATTCGGGCTGCAGGAATCCGATGAGCTAAGAAGCTCTTTGGCGGTAGGTTCGCCAGACGTCCACCCAACTGCAGCGGCTTTATGAATATTCATGAGCTCCGCCCTCGTTCATATTCATGAGCGGTGCCACAGTTAACATTCATTAGCCCTGCCTCGTTAATATTTCGACTTCAAACTTTCGCGGCTGCAGGAATTCGTACTCTTTGCTTCTTTCGGAAAAGTCACGTAGATAGAAAAAATAATAATAATAACAAAGTGAATACAAATGTAAATAATGAAAATAAAATGGAAACAAAAACCACGACGTTTCGATCGCAACATAAACGATCATCATAAAGGCAAACTTTTCATAAAGGTTTAAAATAGGCGTAGGCCAAGTGCGTCGTCAGCTGCATGGGCGGGGCAGCCGATGTTAATGTAACATCGCTCTGCGTTAGTCATTCGTTTTTTTTGTCGGTAAACGTCACGTGTGTATTTCTACACACGTGACTTTAGCGAAAAAAACCAATGAGTAATTCTATGCAGTCACGAACGCTTTAATTCTTTATCATCTGCGTTACTTTACCGAAAGAACCAAAGAATATGGCCTTCGTATTTTTGATTATTTCGGTAAAGTCACCACCACGTAGAAGGGAGACAATAAAATAATACAAATATAAAGCAATACAATGCTCAGCACGTTTCGACTGCAACACAAGCAATCATCATCAGGTGTGGAAACCACAGCAAGAAAATTTGAAAATTTGAAAAATTTGACTGCAGGGATTCATGCAGGGATTCATATTCTTGGTTCTTTCGGTAAAGTCACCACCACGTAGAAGGGAGACAATAAAATAATAAAAATATAAAGCAATAAAATGCTCAGCACGTTTCGACTGCAACACAAGCAATCATCATCAGGTGTGGAAACCACAGCAAGAAAATTTGAAAATTTGAAAAATTTGACTGCAGGGATTCATGCAGGGATTCATATTCTTGGTTCTTTCGGTAAAGTCACCACCACGTAGAAGGGAGACAATAAAATAATAAAAATATAAAACAATAAAATTATCCGCACGTTTCGACTGCAACACAAGCAATCATCATCAGGTGTGAAAACCACAGCAAGAAAATTTGAAAATTTGAAAAATGTTAAAATTTTAAAAATTTGAAAATATTCTTTGCTGTGGTTTTCACACCTGATGATGATTGCTTGTGTCGCAGTCGAAACGTCAAGATAATTTTATTGTTTTATATTTTTATTATTTTACTGTTTCCCTTCTACGTGGTGACTTTACCGAAAGAACCATGAATATGAATCCCTGCAGTCACAAAAGCTTTAAATCTAAATATCGCCCTCGTTAATATTCACGAGCAAATAGGGTGTGGGCGGGGAAGTTGTACGACCTCTTAAGGACAAAGACTCCGCCCCACGGCGTCGTGAATATTCATGAGGCTCCGCCAATGCGCTCATGAATATTCATGAGCGACTAATGATATTCATAATGGGCGTGGGGAGGTGGCGTTTGCCGCCCACGCACCTCATGATGACCCGCCCCAAACGGCTCATGAATATTCACGAGGGTCCGCCTCGCGCGCTCATGAATATTCATGAGCCTGCCGTTGCACCTCTAGCGGGCAAGGTCAGGAAGGGGCCATGGGGTGGGGTGGGGGTGGGGTGGGGGTGGGGTGGGGTGAGGGTGGGGTGGGGGTGGGGTGGGGGTGGGGGTGGGGTGGGGGTGTGGTGGGGGTGGGGGTGGGGTGGGGGTGGGGTGGGGGTGGGGGTGGGGATGGGGGTGGGGTGGGGGTGGGGTGGGGGTGGGGTGGGGGGCCGGGGGTGGGGTGGGGGGTGGGGGTGGGGTGGGGGTGGGGGGTGGGGTTGGGGTGGGGGTGGGGTGGGGGTGTGGTGGGGGTGGGGGTGGGGTGGGGGTGGGGTGGGGGTGGGGTGGGGTGGGGGTGGGGTGGGGTGGGGGTGGAGTGGGGGTGGGGTGGGGTGGGGTGGGGTGTGGAGGGGTGGGGGATTTGGGGGTGGTGGGGGTGGGGTGGGGGTGGGGGTGGGGGTGGGGGTGGGGTGGGGGTGGGGTGGGGGGGTGGGGGGGGGGGGGGGGGGGGGTGGGGTGGGGGGGGGTGGGGTGGGGGGGGGTGGGGGGGGGGTGGGGTGGGGGTGGGGGGGGTGGGGTGGGGGGGGGTGGGGGTGGGGTGGGGGTGGGGGGGGGTGGGGTGGGGGTGGGGGTGGGGGTGGGGGGGGGGGTGGGGGTGGGGGGGGGTGGGGGTGGGGTGGGGGTGGGGGGGGGGGGGGTGGGGGTGGGGTGGGGGTGGGGGGGTGGGGTGGGGTGGGGGTGGGGTGGGGTGGGGGGGGGTGGGGTGGGGGTGGGTGGGGTGGGGTGGGGGGGGGGTGGGGGTGGGGGGGGGGTGGGGGGTGGGGGTGGGGGGGGGTGGGGTGGGGGTGTGGTGGGGGGGGGTGGGGTGGGGTGGGGGGTGGGGTGGGGGGGTGGGGTGGGGGGTGTGGTGGGGTGGGGGTGGGGGTGGGGGGGGGGTGGGTGGGGTGGGGGTGGGGGTGGGGGTGGGGTGGGGGTGGGGGTGGGGGTCGGGGTGGGGGTGGGGTGGGGGTGGGGGATGGGGTTGGGGTGGGTTGGGGGTGAGGTGGGGGTGGGGGTGAGGTGGGGGTGGGTGGGGGTGGGGGTGGGGTGGGGGTGGGGGTGGGGTGGGGGTGGGGTGGGGTGGGGTGGGGGTGGGGGGTGGGGTGGGGGTGTGGTGGGGGTGGGGGTGGGGTGGGGGGGTGGGGGTGGGGTGGGGTGGGGGTGGGGTGGGGGTGTGGTGGGGTGGGGTGGGGGTGGGGTGGGGGTGGGGTGGGGTGGGGGTGGGGGGGGGGGTGGGGGTGGGGGTGGGGGTGGGGTGGGGGTGGGGGGGTGGGGTGGGGGTGGGGGTGGGTGGGGGGTGGGGGTGGGGGGTGGGGTGGGGGTGGGGTGGGCGTGGGGATGGGGTTGGGGTGGGTTGGGGGTGAGGTGGGGGTGGGGGTGAGGTGGGGGTGAGGGGGGGGGGGGGTGGTGTGGGGGTGGCGCTGGGGGGGGGGGGTGGGGTTGGGGTGGGGGTGGGGGGTGGGGTGGGGGTTGGGGTGGGGTGGGGTGGGGGTGGGGTGGGGTGGGGGTGGGGGTGTGGTGGGCGACTTCGCCCACCGCGCTCATGAACGTTAATGAGGACGAATATGCTCCGCCCCGTTCAATAAACAATTAATAATTAACGGGTAATGAGATAAGTTCACTTTCAGCTCGCGTGTTGTCGTTACGATCCGTGACTTTGTGAACGCTTCACAGCGGCATCACGATCAGAGTATTCGCTCGTAACCGGAGGAATCCGATGAGCTGTGAAGCTCTTCCTCGGCCGTCCCGTTAACCGTGCGAAGTAACACCGGTATCTGATTCCTCACACGTGTGCGTGTTACGCCTTCTCCAGCAAAAGGTTGAAAACTCGTTACTTTAGAACTGCTTCTTGCTATTGTCGTCGTTGTTGTTGTTGTTGTTGTGTGTTAGTTTATTTTCCTTCAAGCGCACCTCCGATGTAGCACGGTCGGCTACGTGCGGAGCGGTAAGAAGTTCAACGCACGTGGTGAAGGAGGTGCTGGTGGCGGTGTCGGTGGCGATCGTGGTGGTGATGATGATGATGAGGGTGGCGGTGGTGATGGTGGTGATGGTGATGAGGGTGGCGGTGGTGATGAGGGTGGCGGTGGTGATGGTGATGGTGGCGGTGGTGATGGCAGTGATGATGATGATGGTGGCGGTGGTGATGGTGATGGCGGTGATGATGATGAGGGTGGCGGTGGTGATGGTGATGGCGGTGATGATGATGATGATGGCGGTGATGATGAGGGTGGCGGTGGTGATGATGATGGCGGTGATGATGGTGATGATGGTGGCGGTGGTGATGGTGATGGCGGTGATGATGATGAGGGTGGCGGTGGTGATGATGATGGCGGTGATGATGATGGCGGTGATGATGTTGGCGGTGGTGATGGCGGTGGTGATGATGATGGTGGCGGTGGTGATGGTGATGGCGGTGATGATGATGATGGTGGCGGTGGTGATGAAGGCGATGATGATGATGATGGTGGTGATGATGATGGCGGTGATGGTAGTGATGGCTGTGATGATGATGATGGCGGTGCTGGCGGTGGTGATGATGATGGTGGCGGTGGCGGTGGTGGTGGTGAAAGTGGTGATGATGATGGTGGTGATAGTGGTGGTGATGCTGGTGGTGATAGTGGCAATGATGTTGGCAGTGATGGTAGTGATGGCTCTGATGATGATGGCGGTGCTGGCGGTGGTGATGGTGGTAATGATGATGGCGGTGATGATGGTGATGGTAGTGATGGCGGTGATGATGATGATGGTGGCGGTGCTGTCGGTGGTGATGGTGGTAATGATGATGGTGGCGGCGGTGATGATGATGATGATTGATGATGGTGGTGGTGGTGGTGATGGTAGTGATGGCTGTGATGATGATGATGGTGGCGGTGCTGGCGGTGGTGTTGATGATGTTGGTGGCAGTCATGATGATGATTGATGATGGTGGTGGTGGTGATGGTAGTGATGGCTGTGATGATGATGGTGATGGTGGTGATGATGACGAATACGCTGCTTCACGTGGCTACCTGTCATGATGTCGCGCCCTATTAGATGTCGCACTAACATTGAACTGGCACGTGTGTGTGTGTGTGTTGAACTTCTTTCGCACCCTACGTGCTCATCGTAGGTGCGGGGGAAGGACAACAAACGCACAACAACAACAACAATCACAATGAGCAGTTCTAAAGACGTGAGCTTCCAATCTAGTACTGATGAGTAAGACCACCATCACCGCTGAAGAGTAACGCCACCACCACTCACCACCATCGGCGTTACCTGTCCCGGCTACAGTGTGTAATGCTCAATATGAAGAAGAAGAAGAAAAAAATGCGTGTGACGAACGAGCGAATGATGACATTTATTGACGTATACATCCACGTTTCTGACAGCCAATCACTCGCCCTGCAGATATATAATATATTGAGCATTTATACAGGAATGTCACAGTGGTGAGATGTTAACTACCTCGCCTGGTGGACAGGAGGTCGTGGGTTCCATCCCGACCCTGCTGTATATTTGGATTTTGCTGTGTCTGTCTCACATCATCATCATCACGGTGGCTAAGAGATGTTGACTACCTCGCCTGGTCTACAAGAGCTCGTGGGAGCGATCCCGACCCTGACGACGCCTGCTGCTGCTGTATATTTGGAGTCTGCGTCTCTCTCTCTCTCTCATCATCACCATCACTGTGGCTATGAGATGTTGACTACCTCGCCTGGTCTACAGGAGGTCGTGGGAGCGATCCCGACCCTGACGACGCCTGCTGCTGCTGCTGTATATTTGGAGTCTGCGTCTCTCTCTGTCTCTCTCCCCGTGAAATGTTTTTTTTTTCTCCGGGCCATCTGGTTTACCCCTCCACAATTAGAAACACGAAGCGTTCCTAGGAGCATTTGGCTGCGACTTTAAATTTCCGCACGATGATGATGATGATGATATTAGCCACTTTTGTTGAGTTTGCTATCATTTGTGATAGCCGGGCCAGCTTCTGAAAAAATATCTACAGAGCTCAGTGGAGCTCAGTTGTAGCTATATAGTAAACTTAAAATATGTATAAACACGTGCCGATTAAAAAAATAATGATTACTATGATGATATTAATCATAATCACACGGAAAAAATACATTGCGCAATTATCCCAAGATGTACCAATTTAGCATTAATGGGTAACTCTAATGAACGTAATAATGCGGGAGCTGGTTGCACATTTTAAATCTAACTTTCATTGTTTTAGTAATAGGTTTTACCCTTTAAACTGGCACAAAAACTGACACCTTTATTCAAGGCATCATCTTTGCAATAACCACAACACAATCAGTCAAAATGCAAACAAAAGAGACAACTCTGATAATAATATTGGCACTGTCCTTGAATTTTATTGTTCCACACCCGAGACGGCTTTTCTTAGAGCCTGGTCTCCATTGGTGTTGGACCAGAAGACGCCAAAAGGCGTACAACTCAAAAACAGCGCACTATCAGAGTATTGAGGGCTCGGGGTGAGCATTTACATTATGAGACCTCCTTTGCCATTAACAAGATATAGAAATAGGTTTTACCCTTTTAACTGGCACAAAAACTGACACCTTTATTCAAGGCATCATGTTTGCAATAACTACAACACAAGCAGTCAAAATGCAAACAAAAAAGACAACTCTGATAATAATATTGGCACTGTCCTTGAATTTCATTGTTTTTTCGATGGCACAATTTATCCCCCTTTGGAAATTGCACAACTTACATCTGCGAAGGAATGAACTCAAGATGCGTAATTAAGTACACGCAACGTGATCGTCACTCGCACATCAAGAAGGACTGTGGCCCGCAACGTTGGACGTGTTTAGTTTATGTTTAAAAAAATGTCATGTGAATCACTGCCAACGCTGCGGCATTGGTCTGTGGGTCTCTGTGTAAATATATGGGTCTCTATTTACTGTAGGTCTATGGGCCTCCGTGTAAGTCTGTGGGTCTCTATTTACTGTAGGTCTATGGGTCTCCGTTTAAGTCTGTGGGACTCTATGTAAGTCTTTGGGTCTCTATTTAATGTAGGTCTATGGGTCTCTATCTAAGTCTGTGGGCCTCTATGTAAGTCTGTGAGTCTCTATGTATGTCTGTGAGTCTCTATGTATGTCTGTGGGTGTCTATGTAAGTGGTGTACGTGCCGGTGGACTTGCCGTTTGGAGCGGGGGGGTGGGGGGGAGAGTTTACCTATTGATGGTGTGAAAAGGGAATTTATAAGAGCTGCGAAAGTTTTGGGTACCACTACTTGAAAATTATACTGTACCATTGAAATTAGTTTAATGTTTAGTTCGATTTAGAACATCTTTCCAATGGTTGCTTAATTTGAAACCATCTTCTCGGTTGAAATTGTGTCTGTTTGTAGATCTTAATTGCCTCGTGAACAAATCTCTGATAAAAACCCGTGGGTTTGCAAAGAACCTTGGTATCGGAGAAAATTATATCGTGATCACCCACAGCGTTGCAACAGTGATCAGCCACGGCAGAAGAATTCGTTTTGCCGTGTTTCAAATCTGATTTGTGCTCGCGAATTCGGTCAGAGACATGTCGCTTTGTCTCCCCGATATAGCAATCACCGCAGGTACAACTCAATTTGTAAACCCCGGGGTACTGTAAGTCAGGAATGACATCCTTCACGGATGGGATCAGATCACGAATTTTGTGTACTGTATTGAACCGGACCTGGATCTTGTGTTTGTTTAGAATTTTGGAAATCGTTTTAGTAACGCCTGCTATATATGGTAGTGTGATGGTTTTGAACGGAGTATCAAGTGGTTGTTTCTGTATGGAGGGAGAAACAGCTTGGCGATGGTATTGTAAGTCTATGTGTCTCTATGTAAGTGTGTGGGTCTCTATGTAAGTCTGTGGGTCTCTATGTAAGTCTGTGATTCTCAATGTAAGTCTGTGGGTCTCTATGTAAGTCTGTGGGTCTCTATGTAAATATGTGAGTCTCTATGTAAGTCTGTGAGTCTCTTTGTAAGTCTGTGAGTCTCTATGCAAGTCTATGGGTATCTATGTAAGTTTATGAGCCTCTCGGTAAGTATGAGTCTCAGTGTGTCATCCATGGGTCTATGAAAGCTGGCACGTCACACGAGGGGGTGGGTGGCCAGCACCACGCCCGGCCGCCTTTGTCTCCCCAGTGGCGATGGTTACCACACACCACACTAGGCACTCATTTGAGGCTGAGTCGACCTAAGGGGAGGCCCAGAACCGGTTCAGATAATCCTCACTGATGGCGTTGTTGGCCCTGAGCGGGAATCGAACTTGGGTCGCCGGGTTCATAGCGGCAGCGTAGCGCTAACCACTACACCACCGCTCCCCCACACACAGACAAAGACAAAGATCCCCCGTGCAGCCTTAACACACTGTTGGGGCAAGTGCTATTAGCGAGCACCTATGAAGGCACGCACACACACCACACTACACACGCACACACACAAATACACACGCGCGCACACACACAAATACACACACGCACGCACACAAACACACGCACGCACACACACACACGCACACACACAAACACACGCGCACACAAAGACACGCGCAACTTATCGGGATTGTGTACGTGTTTGTTTGTTTGTTTTGTGCGAGCAGAAAACTACGTAAAAAGGGGACCCACGTTAGGGCAAATTCTGTGGATGGCCTACGGAACTATTATCATTCAAGGCCTTTCCACAGCGGTGTGCGTGTGTGTGTGTGGGGGGGGGGGGTGTTGTTTTTGTTGTTGTTGTTGTATGTGTCGGGGGGTGTTGTTTTTGTTGTTGTTATTGTTGTTGTTGTTTCCCCAATCAAGAACGGATGCTGACGAAGCGCGATTGTTGAACGCGATGATAACCCCGGCTTGCTCCGTGACGATTCCGCCACCACCAACGTGGTGGAAGATGGAGAGGCGCAGCTAGCCCCCCTCGAAAAAGTGCCTTGCTCCCGCTCACTGGAGCGGAACTCCACTGGCTAGACAGAGAGAGAGAGAGATGTATCGAGAGATGCACAGAGATATAGATAAAACAGAGAGGGGTCAAGAGATAGGCTGAGAGAGCTAGACAGAGAGGCGTCAAGAGATAGATGGAGAGAGATGGAGAGATAGACACAGAGAGATTGAGAGACAGACACTTGACTTTGAAAGAACTTTTATTGACGCCGATATGAAACACAAAGTCACCAGCAACACAAATACACAAAGTCACCAGCAAACACAAATACACAAAGTCACCAGCAACACAAATAACACAAAGTCACCAGCAACACAAATACACAAAGTCACCAGCAACACAAATAAACACAAAGTCACCAGCAACACAAATACACAAAGTCACCAGCAACACAAATAACACAAAGTCACCAGCAACACAAATACACAAAGTCACCAGCAACACAAATAAACACAAAGTCACCAGCAACACAAATACACAAAGTCACCAGCAACACAAACACACAAAGTCACCAGCAACACAAATACACAAAGTCACCAGCAACACAAATAAAACAAACGCTGTACATCCACGTGTTGTGGCGCTTAATGCACCGCGCACACCACGAAATCAAAGTCACGTGGTGGTAGTGGTGGTGGTCATCGCGCACGTCACGGTGACGAGCGAGCGCTTCAGAAGGTGAACACGTGGGGGGTGACGTCCACGCTGGTACAGAGAGGGGCTTGTCCGGCTCCCCAGCGTTAGAACAAGACGCGCTGCACATCACCGACACGTGGCTGTGTCACGTGGCGTGCTCCAGCCGGAGCCGCGCCTTGAGCAGGAACCTGAACACTGGAAGCAGCTCAGAGCAGCCGTCAGTGTCACCTTGCAGCGTCTTCTTCCTCGTCCTGTACACCGCCAACTTGGCCTGAGCACAGGCGAAGTTGGCGAGGTCATGGCGCTTGTTAGCCAGGTAAGGCACCACCCCATATACGAAGCTGCTGTTGTAGAAGGGCACCCCCAGTTTACTGAAGATGTCCCCCAAACGACGGAACATTGAGTTTGAGGCGCTGGCAGTGTGAGTACCGGTGGGGCAGATCCTCCCTGGCACCGCAGGAGATGCACCAAGTCCGGTACCCCCGGCGAGATTCGGCTGAGCCACACGGCCGATGGCAACATGCAGTGTGCCAACCTCCACCGGAGGTCACCGCAGCGTTTGGCTACGGGAGACTTTGTACATTTGTTTACACTGGGGGTGGCGGTCGCAATGAGGGGAGAGAAATGGTCTCTCCGTTTTGTGTAGCGTGGTGTAGTGTATAGTGTTGTGTAGAATGTAGTGTATAGTGTAGTTGCGTGGGGAGTGGAGGTGCAGCGGTTAGCACGCTGCACGACGAACCCGGCGGCCTGAGTTCGATTCGCGCTGACGACCAACAACGGTGACGATTTTCTGAGCCGGTCCTGGGCCTCCCCTAGGTCGACTCGGCCTCAAATGAGTACCTGGTGTGATGTGTAAACATCGCCACTGGGGAGACAAAGGCGGTCGGGCGTGGTCCTGGCCACCCACTCCCTCGTGTGCCATTCCAGCCTTAATAGGTGCTCGCTAACAGCACTTTCCCCAACACTCTGTTGAAGCCAGAAGGGGGATATTAAACTTTGTCTTTGTATGTATGTAATTTATCTTGAACAACTTTCGCACCGTGTTAGCCAAGCGTGCTAATCAAAAGCCTTTGCAAAGAAATGACTTTTCAATCTAAAAATATATGACATCGCTATGGGTCTCTGTGTGGCGAGTCTATGGGTCTCTGTGTGGTGAGTCTATGGGTTTCTGTGTGGTGAGTCTATGGGTCTCTGTGTGGTGAGTCTGAGTCTCTGTGTGATGAGTCTATGGGTCTCTGTTTGTGAGTCTATGGGTCTCTGTGTGATGGGTATCTGTGTGGTGAGTCTATGGGTCTCTGTGTGATGAGTCTATGGGTCTCTGTGTGATGAGTCTATGGGTCTCTGTGAATTAGTGAGCGAGTGAGTGAGCGCCTTAGTAATGAATGAGTTAGTGAGTGGTTTAGTGAATCAGTGAGCGCGTTAGTGAATGAGTGAGTTAGTGAGTTCGTTAGTGAATGAGCCGGTGAGTGAGCACGTTAGCGAATGAGCGAGAGAGTTAGTGAATGAGTGAGTGAGTTAGTGAGTTCGTTAGTGAATGAGCCGGTGAGTGAGCACGTTAGCGAATGAGCGAGCGAGTTAGTGAATGAGTGAGCTTGTTAGTGAATGAGTGAGCGCGTTAGTGAATGAGCCAGTGAGTGAGCACGTTAGTGAATGAGTGAGCACGTTAGTGAATGAGCGAGCGCGTTAGGGAATGAGTGAGTGAGCGCCTTAGTGAATGAGCCAGTGAATGAGCGAGCGAGTTAGTGAATGAGTGAGCACGTTAGTGAATGAGCGAGCGAGTTAGTGAATGAGTGAGCTTGTTAGTGAATGAGTGAGCGCGTTAGTGAATGAGCGAGGGAGTTAGTGAATGAGTGAGCTTGTTAGTGAATGAGTGAGCGCGTTAGTGAATGAGCCAGTGAGTGAGCACGTTAGTGAATGAGTGAGCTTGTAGTGAATGAGTGGGTGAGTTAGTGAATGAGTGAGTGAGTTAGTGAATGAGTGAGTGAGTTAGTGAATGAGCCAGTGAGTGAGCACGTTAGTGAATGAGTGAGTGAGTTAGTGAATGAGTGAGTGAGTTAGTGAATGGGCCAGTGAGTGAGCACGTTAGTGAATGAGTGAGCGCGGTAGGGAATGAGTGAGTGAGCACCCGAGTGAATGAGCCAGTGAGTGAGCACGTTAATGAATGAGTGAGTGCGTTAGTGAATGAGCGAGTGAGCTAGTGAATGAGTGAGTGAGTTAGTGAGTGCGTTAATGAATGAGTGATCCCGTTAGTGAATGAGTAATCGCGTTAGTGAGCGAGCGAGTTAGTGAATGAGTGAGCGAGCGAGATAGTGAATGAGTGAGTGAGCGCGTTAGTGAATGAGTGATCGCGTTAGTGAATGAGTGAGCGCGTTAAAGAATGAGTGAGTGCGTTAGTGAATGCGTGATCGCGTAAGTGAATGAGTGAGTGCGTTAATGAATGAGTGATCGCGTCAGTGAATGAGTGAGCGCGTTAAAGAATGAGTGATCGCGTTAGTGAATGAGTGATCGCGTCAGTGAATGAGTGATCGCGTAAGTGAATGAGTGAGCCCGTTAAAGAATGAGTGAGTGCGTTAGTGAATGAGTGAGCGCGTTAGTGAATGAGTGAGTGCGTTAGTGAATGAGTGATCGCGTCAGTGAATGAGTGAGCGCGTTAAAGAATGAGTGATCGCGTTAGTGAATGAGTGATCGCGTCAGTGAATGAGTGATCGCGTAAGTGAATGAGTGAGCCCGTTAAAGAATGAGTGAGTGGGTTAGTGAATGAGTGAGCGCGTTAGTGAAGGAGTGATCGCGTCAGTGAATGAGTGAGCGCGTTAGAAGAATGAGTGAGTGCGTTAGTGAATGAGTGAGTGCGTTAGTGAATGAGTGAGTGCGTTAGTGAATGAGTTTGTTGAGTGTCTGCGTGACGCGTGGACAAGATAATCGGAGTCATATATAAACACTGCACTGTTCACGTATTCCCGTCCCGTTAACAATAATAATAATTTCACTCAAATCCACGAGCTTCCTTCGCCAAGCGTGGAGATCAGATAAGGACTTATCACGTAATCCTCTGTGAAGGCGTCTTATATATTTCCCGGTCTGACTGACGCCTGGCATCCTATTGAAATTCCGCGTGCACTGCGATCCGTGAGGTTATTGGAGGAGTCGTCACGTGGAGGAGGACTGCGATTAGCCTGAGCAGCGTGTGCCGTTCGGCAAGCACACACGCACACGTACACACACACAGACATACACACAGACATACACACACCACACACACAGATTCACACACACCACACACACACAGACATACACACACCACACACACAGACATACACACACCACACACACACACACAGACATACACACCACACACACACAGATTCACACACACCACACACACACACAGACATACACACACCACACACACACACACACAGACATACACACCACACACACTACACACACACCACACACACCAAACACATACACCACACGCACCACACACACACACCACACACACAAACCAAACACACACACACACCACACACCACTCACACATCACACACCACATAAACCACACACACAGATCACACTACACACACCACACACACACCACACAACACACGCACAAACACACCACACACACACTACACACACAGATCACACACCATGTAAACCACACACACAGATCACACCATACACACCACACACACACCACACAACACACGCACAAACACACCACACACACACATACACCACACACACAAACACCACACAAACACACCACACACACACCACACACACACCACACACACACCACACACACACACCACACCACACACGCACAAACACACCACACACACCACACACTACACACAAGCACCACACACACACCACACAAACCACACACACACCACAAACACCACACACACACCACACACACCACACACACACCACACACACAAACACCACACACACCACACACACACACACCACACACACACCACACACCACACACACACAACACACACACCACACAAACGCCACACACACAAACGCCACACACACACCACACACACCACACAAACAAACACACACACACACCACACACACACACCACACACCACACACACACACCACACACACAACACACACACCACACACCACACAGACCACACACACACCACACACACCACACACACACCACACACACACACCACACACACACACCACACACCACACACACACCACACACACACCACACACACCACACACACCACACACACACACACACACCACACACACACTACACACACACCACACACACACACCACACACACACACCACATACACACCACACACACCACTCACACACATCACACACACCACACACACACCACACACACAACACACACCACAAACACACACACCACACACACCACACACACCCATCACACACACACCACACACACACCACACACAAACACACACCACACACACCACACACACCACACACACACCACACACACCACATACGCACACACCACACACACCACACACACACACCACACAAACACACACACCACACACACACCACACACACACGACACACACACACACCACACACACACCACACACACCACACACACCACACACCACACACACACACCACACCACACACACACACCACACACACCACACACACACACACCACACACACATCACACACACACCACACACCATAAACCACGATACGAAGTTGGCACTGAATTAATCCATTTCGCGCTGCGTCGGGTGGAGGAAGACGTTTTCACGACACAGCCGTCTGTCCTTGTTGGTGTACATACTTATTTGTGGTTCTTTCGGTGAAGTCACGTAGACGACAAAATAAAATACTAATACGACGTTTCGGTTGCAACACGAGCAGCCATCATCAGGTAAGAATGAATAATGAAACACAGACACGGAAACAAGGTAGGCAGACACACCAATGCAGAGAGAGACACACACAAAGACACACCGAGCGACACACACACCAAGATCAACATTCTAAGGACAAACATTCTGTTTGACAAACATTCGTTCTTGGTGTGTGTCTCGCTCGGTGTGACTTTGTGTGTCTTTGTGTGTGTCTCGCTCGGTGTGACTTTGTGTGTCTTTGTGTGTGTCTCGCTCGGTGTGACTTTGTGTGTCTTTGTGTGTCTCGCTCGGTGTGACATTGTGTCTTTGTGTGTGTCTCGGTCGCTGTGTCTTTGTGTGTCTGTGTGTGTGTCTTGCTCGGTGTGACTTTGTGTGTGTCTTGTTCGGTGTGTCTTTGTGTGTCTTTGTGTGTGTCTTTGTGTGTCTATGTGTGTGTCTCGCTCGGTGTGTCTTTGTGTGTCTTTGTGTGTGTCTTTGTGTGTGTGTCTCGCTCGGTGTGTCTTTGTGTGTCTTTGTGTGTGTCTTTGTGTGTCTTTGTGTGTGTCTCGCTCGGTGTGTCTTTGTGTGTCTTTGTGTGTGTCTCGCTCGGTGTGACTTTGTGTGACTTTGTGTGTCTTTGTGTGTGTGTCGCTCGGTGTGTCTTTGTGTGTCTTTGTGTGTGTCTTGTTCGGTGTGTCTTTGTGTGTCTTTGTGTGTGTCTCGCTCGGTGTGACTTTGTGTGTCTTTGTGTGTGTCTCGCTCGGTGTGACTTTGTGTGTCTTTGTGTGTGTCTCGCTCGGTGTGTCTTTGTGTGTCTTTGTGTGTGTCTCGCTCGCTGTGTCTTTGTGTGTCTTTGTGTGTGTCTCGCTCGGTGTGTCTTTGTGTGTCTTTGTGTGTCTCGCTGGGTGTGTCTTTGTGTGTCTGTGTGTGTGTCTCGCTCGGTGTGTCTTTGTGTGTCTTTGTGTGTCTTTGTGTGTGTCTCGCTGGGTGTGTCTTTGTGTGTCTTTGTGTGTCTTTGTGTGTGTCTCGCTCGGTGTGTCTTTGTGTGTCTTTGTGTGTGTCTCGCTCGGTGTGTCTTTGTGTGTCTTTGTGTGTGTCTCGCTCGGTGTGTCTTTGTGTGTCTTTGTGTGTGTCTTGTTCGGTGTGTCTTTGTGTGTCTGTGTGTGTGTCTCGCTCGGTGTGTCTTTGTGTGTCTTTGTGTGTCTTTGTGTGTGTCTCGCTGGGTGTGTCTTTGTGTGTCTTTGTGTGTGTCTCGCTCGGTGTGTCTTTGTGTGTCTTTGTGTGTGTCTTGTTCGGTGTGTCTTTGTGTGTCTTTGTGTGTCTTTGTGTGTGTCTCGCTCGGTGTGACTTTGTGTGTCTTTGTGTGTCTTTGTGTGTGTCTCGCTCGGTGTGTCTTTGTGTGTGTCTTTGTGTGTCTTTGTGTGTCTTTGTGTGTGTCTCGCTCGGTGTGTCTTTGTGTGTCTTTGTGTGTGTCTCGCTCGGTGTGACTTTGTGTGTCTTTGTGTGTGTCTCGCTCGGTGTGTCTTTGTGTGTCTTTGTGTGTGTGCTCGGTGTGTCTTTGTGTGTGTCTCGCTCGGTGTGTCTTTGTGTGTCTTTGTGTGTGTCTCGCTCGGTGTGACTTTGTGTGTCTTTGTGTGTGTCTCGCTCGGTGTGTCTTTGTGTGTCTTTGTGTGTGTCTTTGTGTGTCTTTGTGTGTGTCTCGCTCGGTGTGACTTTGTGTGTCTTTGTGTGTGTCTCGCTCGGTGTGTCTTTGTGTGTGTCTTTGTGTGTCTTTGTGTGTCTTTGTGTGTGTCTCGCTCGGTGTGTCTTTGTGTGTCTTTGTGTGTGTCTCGCTCGGTGTGACTTTGTGTGTCTTTGTGTGTGTCTCGCTCGGTGTGACTTTGTGTGTCTTTGTGTGTGTCTCGCTCGGTGTGTCTTTGTGTGTCTTTGTGTGTGTGCTCGGTGTGTCTTTGTGTGTGTCTCGCTCGGTGTGTCTTTGTGTGTCTTTGTGTGTGTCTCGCTCGGTGTGACTTTGTGTGTCTGTGTCTCGCTCGGTGTGACTTTGTGTGTCTTTGTGTGTGTCTCGCTAGGTGTGACTTTGTGTGTCTTTGTGTGTTTCTCGCTCGGTGTGTCTTTGTGTGTCTTTGTGTGTGTCTTTGTGTGTGTCTCGCTCGGTGTGTTTTTGTGTGTCTTTGTGTGTGTCTTTGTGTGACTTTGTGTGTCTTTGTGTGTGTCTCGCTCGGTGTGTCTTTGTGTGTGTCTCTCTCTCTCTGTCTCTCGGCACGTGCGTCTGTCTGTTTTGTTTCCGTGTCTGTGTTTCATCATTCATTCTTACCTGATCATGGCCGCTCGTGTTGCAACCGAAACGTCGTATTTTATTATCATCTTATTTTCTACGTGGCTTCACCTGCAGTCAGGAAAGCGTCGAATCGATGTTGGTGTCCATGGCATATTTCATTTTTTCATTTCTCTGTTTAACGATCCCATCACGACGTGCGAAACACAAACACTGCAACGACGTTTCGCTGCCTAGGCCCCGTTGAGCTAATCGCAATGACGACGGGCTGACCCCGGGGGGTCACGATCTCGCCAATGTTGAGGCGAAAAAAAAAAGATTTTACTGACGTTCGTTTTTTTGTGTGTGCCGGTGATTAGTTGCTAATAATGTCGCCGCTAATTCTCTGACAGAAAGTCTTTAATTGCCTGTTAGTAGCACGCAAGATGGTGGTGTTCGTCCTCCCCCCAACCACCACCACTCCACCTCTCTCTCTCTCTCTCTCCTCCTCTCTCTCTTCCTTTCTCTATCTAACACATTCCCTCTCTCTCTCACTCTCTCCATCTATGTCTACCAATCATCTCCCTCGCTCTATCTGAAGCGCTCGCTCGTCAACGTGGCGTGCGCGATGACCATCACCACCACGTAACTTTTATTTGTTAGCGCCACAGCGCGTGGATTTACAGCGTTTGTTTTCATTTGTGTTGCTGGCGACTTTGTGTGTTTCATATCGAAATCGCCTCCAGTTGCTTTTGCTGCTGGCGGCAATAAAAGTTGTTTAAAAGTCGAAAGTATCTCAACCCCTCTCTCTATCTCTACCTATCATCTCTACAACGTTCCGCCTTTTGGGGGACATCTTCAGTAAACTGGGGGTGCCCTTCTACAACAGCAGCTTCGTATACGGGGTGGTGCCTTACCTGGCTAACAAGCGCCATGACCTCGCCAACTTCGCCTGTGCTCAGGCCAAGTTGGCGGTGTACAGAACGAGGAAGAAGACGCTGCAAGGTGACACTGACGGCTGCTCTGTGCTGCTTCCAGTGTTCAGGTTCCTGCTCAAGGCGCGGCTCCGGCTGGAGCACGCCACGTGACACAGCCACGTGTCGGTGACGTGCAGCGCGTCTTGTTCTAACGCTGGTGAGCCGGACAAGCCCCTCTCTGTACCAGCGTGGACGTCACCCCCCACGTGTTCACCTTCTGAAGCGCTCGCTCGTCACCGTGACGTGCGCGATGACCACCACCACCACGTGACTTTTATTTCCTGTTGTGTGCGGTGTATTTAGCGCCACAGCGCGTGGATTTACAGCGTTTGTTGTTTTTGTGTTGCTGGTGACTTTGTGTATTTGTGTTGCTGGTGACTTTGTGTATTTGTGTTGCTGGTGACTTTGTGTTATTTGAGTTGCTGGTGACTTTGTGTATTTGTGTTGTTGGTGACTCTGTGTATTTGTGTTGCTGGTGACTTTGTGTTATTTGTGTTGCTGGTGACTTTGTGTTATTTGAGTTGCTGGTGACTTTGTGTATTTGTGTTGCTGGTGACTTTGTGTTATTTGCGTTGCTGGTGACTTTGTGTTATTTGAGTTGCTGGTGACTTTATGTAATTGTGTTGCTGGTGACTTTGTGTATTTGTGTTGCTGGTGACTTTGTGTTATTTGTGTTGCTGGTGACTTTGTGTGTTTCGTATCGGAATCGCCTCCAGTGCTGTTGATGCTGCTGGCGGCAATAAAAGTTGTTTAAAAGTCCAAAAAGTGTCTCTCCCCCTCTCTCTATCTCTCTCTCTATCTCTACCTACCATCTCCCTCTCTCTCTCTCTCTTTATCCCTCTCTCTATGAACTCCACTGAAGCTCCGAGGCCGCAGGAACGTGCCCTTGAAGAGCGGCCCAAACACAGCGCTCCACACGTGGCTGTGTCAAGGCACAAAACCGAGAGACCATTTCTCTCCCCCTCATTGCGACCGCCACCCCCAGTGGAAACAAATGTACAAAGTCTCCCGTAGCCAAGCGCTGCGGTGACCTCCGGTGAAGATTGTCACACTGCACGTTGTCATCGGCCGTGTGGCTCAGCCGAATCTCGCCGGGGGTACCGGACTTGGTGCATCTCCTGCGGTGCCAGGGAGGATCTGCCCCCACCGGTACTTAGTCAAAAGTCTATCAACTCCTTCGCTCTCTCTCCCTCTCTTTTTTTCTTAACGATCAGAGAGGAAACGAGAAGATGCTCGGTGTAGTCGGCACTTTGCTTCGTTGATCATTTAGTTTATTTTAATGCTTTGCTTTATGTAACACCCCTCTTTTTAAATGAAAGATTTAACAAAATATTTCCCCCCCTCTTTCTCTACCCCCTCTCTTCCTACTCCATGTCGCTCTCGCTCTCTATCTCGCTCACTCTCTCTCTCTCCCTTGCTCTCTCTCTCGCTCCCTCTCGCTTTTTTCTTTATAACTACGACAAGTGCTGCATCTGCACGCAGCCCTTCCCACAGTCAAACGGCCTCCAACGGGGTAGCTCAGATCTGCATGCACAGAGCTCTCTACCGTCATCTGCCACCGAGCTCACGGCCTCCTCCAGCGCCCACTGCTCCTTGAAGGCCGGCACGGCGTGGGTCAGCCACGCACGGCGGAACTCCAGCCACACCCTGGCTCCGACCAGAGCGTGGAAGATGCCCAGGCTGCTGGCCGGACGTTGCCCCTCCAGGGCCACCTTCCTCGCCCTGTACACGGCGAGCTTGGCGTAGCCGAAGAGCACGTTGACAGGCCCCTGAAGATGTTGGGGTCCGTCGCCCTTCGGGTATCCAAAGATGAGGACCGTCTCTACCCCCTCTCTCTACCCCCTCTCTCTACCCCCCTCTCTCTACCCCCCTCTCTCTACCCCCCCCTCTCTCTCCCTCTCTCTCCCCCTCTCTCTTTTTGTTTTTACGATCAGAGAGGAAACAAGAAGATGCTCGGTGTAGTCGGCGCTTTGCTAAGTTCATCATTTCGTTTATTTTGTTTTGTTGTTTGTCAATGCTTTGCTTTATGTAACCCCCCTCCCCGCCCTTTGTTAAATGAAAGATTTCACAAAATATTTCACGCTCGGCTCTCCTCCTTCTTACCCCTTCCCTCGTCCCCCTCTCTCTATCTCGACCTACCATCTCCCTCCCTCTCTCTCTCTCTCTATCCCTCTCTAAATCAACTCCCTCTCTCTCTCTCTTCCTCTCTCTCTCTCTATCCCTCTCTATCAAACCCACCTCTCTCTCACTCTCTCTTCCTCTTCCTCTCTCTCTCTCCCTACCCCTCTCTCTCTCCCTACCCTTCTCTATCAAACCCACCTCTCTCTCTCTCTCTCCCTACCCCTCTCTCTCTCTCTCCCTACCCCTCTCTATCAAACCCACCTCTCACTCTCTCTCTCTCCCTACCCCTCTCTATCAAACCCACCTCTCTCTCACTCTCTCTCTCTCTCTCTCCCTACCCCTCTCTATCAAACCCACCTCTCTCTCACTCTCTCACTCTTCCTCTCTCTCTCCCTACCCCTCTCTATCAAACCCACCTCTCTCTCACTCTCTCTCACTCTTCCTCTCTCTCTCCCTACCCCTCTCTATCAAACCCACCTCTCTCTCACTCTCTCACTCTTCCTCTCTCTCTCCCTACCCCTCTCTATCAAACCCACCTCTCGCTCTCACTCTTCCTCTCTCTCTCTCTCCCTACCCCTCTCTATCAAACCCACCTCTCTCTCTCTCTTCCTCTCTCTCTCCCTACCCCTCTCTATCAAACCCACCTCTCTCTCACTCTCTCACTCTTCCTCTCTCTCTCCCTACCCCTCTCTATCAAACCCACCTCTCGCTCTCACTCTTCCTCTCTCTCTCTCTCTCCCTACCCCTCTCTATCAAACCCACCTCTCTCTCACTCTCTCTCTCTCCCCCTACCCCTCTCTATCAAACCCACCTCTCTCACTCTCTCTCTCTCTCCCTACCCCTCTCTCTCTCCTTACCCCTCTCTATCAAACCCACCTCTCTCTCTTCCTCTCTCTCTCTCTCTATCCCTCTCTATCAAACCCACCTCTCTCTCACTCTATCTCTTTTTTTGACTCTCCTCCCCTCTCTTTTCATCTCTCTCTCTCTCTCTTTGGAGAGCAGGCTTCTATTTAAAGGGCTTGGCGTGATTACTACACTTATGAATAAATCACACGCAAAAAAAAACACATCACATGTATTGAAATGTCAGGTGTTATGGAATGCGAGACAGAGAGAGAGAGACATATAGAGAGAGAGAGAGAGACGCCCAGGAAAAAAAAATGCCCTTCATATTTTTCCAAAAGCTGTAATCTTTTTGTCCGCTCCTCCCCACTTATTCCGTCACAGGCGCGAGGGTTATTGACGCAAATCCGCCAAAGATAGATGCGGCGAGCGGTGGTGGAACGATCGGCGCACGTGTGCGGCACGTGTTGAGTGTGCGTCTCTGTCATCATGACCAGGGTGGCTAGGAGATGTTAACCACCTCGCCTGGTACACAGGAGGTCGTGGGTTCAATTCCGACCCTGACGCCTGCTGTATATTTGGAGTTTGCGTCTATCTCATCAGCATCAAGGTGGCTCTGAGATGTTAACTACCTCGCCTGGTAGACAGGAGGTCGTGGGTTCGATCCTGACCCTGGTGACCTGCTGTATGTTTGGAGTTTGCGTCTCTGTCATCATGACTAGGGTGGCTAGGAGATGTTAACCACCTCGCCTGGTACACAGGAGGTCGTGGGTTCGACCCCGACCCTGACGCCTGCTGCATATTTGGAGTTTGCGTCTATCTCATCAGCATCAAGGTGGCTAGGAGATGTTAACCACCTCGCCTAGTACACGGTAGGTCGTGGGTTCGATCCTGACCCTGGTGACCTGCTGTATGTTTGGAGTTTGCGTCTCTGTCATCATGACCAGGGTGGCTAGGAGATGTTAACCACCTCGCCTGGTACACAGGAGGTCGTGGGTTCGACCCCGACCCTGACGCCTGCTGCATATTTGGAGTTTGCGTCTATCTCATCAGCATCAAGGTGGCTATGAGATGTTAACTACCTCGCCTGGTAGACAGGAGGTCGTGGGTTCGATCCTGATCCTGGTGACCTGCTGTATGTTTGGAGTTTGCGTCTCTGTCATCATGACCAGGGTGGCTAGGAGATTTTAACCACCTCGCCTGGTACACAGGAGGTCGTGGGTTCGACCCCGACCCTGACGCCTGCCGTACATGTGGAGTTTGTGTGTATATGTGTCTATCTCTCTTTCTTTCCTGTGATTGCGTGGATTTTTATGTCTCCGGGTCATTTTTATCCCTCCACATTTAGAATCAACATCACACATTTAGGATTATTTGGCTGCTGCTGTAAACGCCAACACGACGACGATGATGATGATACTCTTTGGTTCTATTCGGTAAAGTCACGTAGGTAAATAATAAAACAACAATAATCACGACGTTTCGGCCACAACACAAGCGGCCTTCATCAGGTGAAGGGACGAGACTGTCTGGAGGACAGCGCTGGAGTGGAAGAAGCCACGCTTAGATCACGACAGCGCTGTCCTCCAGACAGTCTCGTCCCTTCACCTGATGAAGGCCGCTTGTGTTGTGGCCGAAACGTCGTGATTTTTGTTGTTTTATTTTTTTACCTACGTGACTTTACCGAATAGAACCAAAGAGTATGGATCCTTGCAGTCACGAAAGCTTTAAATCTAGAGATGATGATGATGATGATTCTGAGCCAAATTTCGATTTAAAGCTTTCGTGACTGCAATGATTCATCTCTTTGGTTCTTTTGGTAAAGTCACGTAGAATGAGAATACAATAATAAATTGATAAAATAAAATAACACAATAATATTCTCACGACGTTTCGGCCACAACACAAGCGGCCTTCATCAGGTGAAGGGACGAGACTGTCTGGTAGGACAGCGCTGGAGTGAAAAAGCCACGTTCAGATCACGACCTTTAAGCTGTGTGAGAGGAAACAAAGCGCCTTGACAAAGGAATTAGCATATAATTTAGCATTGAAATGGCTGAGTGATTAGCTTGTGACTGGTCACAGAAATGGCTATGTTAAAAGTTAAAACATACACATCCGCAGAGGCACCCCTTGACAAAGATGCTGTTCCAGATGCTGTTCAAGACATACAGTACCCGGGCGTTTACAAACTAAAGTGCCTCTGTGATAGTAGCTACATTGGAGAAACCAAACGACATATCTCGGACCGCATCCGCGAACATAAAGCAGACTTGAAACACGGTAGAACGAACTCCTCTGCCGTGGCAGATCACTGTTATAATTCAGTGGGCTCACATGACATTGACTTCTCCAAGACGGAGGTTCTTTGCAAACCAACCGGCTACCATGAGAGATTCGTTCATGAGGCCATTCACATATACAAGCACAGAGACAATTTCAACCGAGAAGATGGATTCTGGCTTAGTAACCATTGGAAAGATGTTTTAAACCATTTCTGTCCTTAATTAATTGTATTTTACGATGACCTTCAGACCGCAGCTCTTTCGCCAGCATTGACTCTTAATACCTCTCACACCACGGTTAATGGTATGGTTTACAACATGGAGTATAATAGCGCCTCGCAGCTGTCTCTCTCCCCCTCCTCTGTTCTGACCATGGATGAACTCGTCTGTCTGAACGGGGCCCGTAGCTATCCGGGTTGCTAAAGTTGAGGGTAAGAATCCACCCATTTTTTCGACATATAGCATTGTGATATATAACGACTTATTGTTGGTAGCTTAGCTGATTGGAGAATATAGAGTTTATTGATAACATTAAGGTAATTTATATTTTAGTTTTTATATTGGTTCACTATATAGTACTGTGAATAGCTCAGATGTGTAGGCCTTGACTTCAACATAGCCATTTCTGTGACCAGTCACTAGCTAATCACTCAGTTATTTCAATGCTAAATTCGCCTAGTTATTTCAATGCTAAATTCTCCTGTTTGATTTTTACTAAGTGCCTCGGTGAATGTGTATGCTCTGACTTTAACATAGCTATTTCTGTGACCAGTTACAAGCTAACCATTCCGCTATTTCAATGCTAAATTCTATGCTAATTCCTTTGTCAAGGGGTGCCTCTGCGGATGTGTATGCTTTAACTTTTAACATAGCTATTCCTGTGACCAGTCACAAGCTAATCACTCAGCCATTTCAATGCTAAATTATATGCTAATTCCTTTGTCAAGGCGCTTTGTTTCCTCTCACACAGCTTAAAGGTCGTGATCTGAACGTGGCTTTTTCACTCCAGCGCTGTCCTACCAGACAGTCTCGTCCCTTCACCTGATGAAGGCCGCTTGTGTTGTGGCCGAAACGTCGTGAGAATATTATTGTGTTATTTCATTTTATCAATTTATTATTTTATTCTCATTCTACGTGACTTTACCGAAAGAACCAAAGAAGATTCTGAGCCAATTCGTTGAGGAGCGATAATTTGTGATAGTCAGATCGCTTCTGAAAATACAGACACAGCAGATCAGTTTTGGGCCTTACCTGCCTGCTCATAGCCACAACGATCCCCTGTGGTCAGTGACGTCGTAGCTACATTATCAGTGATGCAGTAGCTACATCATCAGTGACGTCGTAGCTACATTATCAGTGACGCAGTAGCTACATCATCAGTGACGCAGTAGCTACATTATCAGTCACGTAGTAACTATTTCATCAGTGACGCAGTAACTACGACATCAGTTACGTAGTTGCTACGTTATCAGTGACGCAGTAGCTACATCATCAGTGACGTACTAGCTACGTTATCAGTGACGTAGTAGCTACGTTATCCGTGATGCAGTAGCTACGTTATCAATGACGCAGTAGCTACGTTATCAGTGACGTAGTAGCTACATTATCAGTGACGTAGTAGCTACAGTGAGGGAAAAAAGTATTTGATCCCCTGATGATTTTGTACGTTTGCCCACTGAAAAAGAAATGATCAGTCTATAATTTGAATGGTAGGTTTATTTGAACAGTGACAGACATAATAACAACAACAAAATCCCAAAAAACGCATATCAAAAATGTTATAAATTGATTTGCATTTTAACAAGGGAAATAAGTATTTGACCCCTCTGCAAAACAAGACTTAGTACTTGGTGGAAAACCCCTTGTTGGCAATCATAGAGGTCAGACGTTTCTTGTAGTTGGCCACCAAGTTTTCACACATCTCAGGAGGGATTTTGTCCCACTTTTCTTTGCAGATCTTCTCCAAGTCATTAAGGTTTCGAGGCTGACGTTTAGCAACTCGAACTTTCAGATTTTCTATGTGATTAAGGTCTGGAGACTGGCTAGGCCACTCCAGGACCTTAATGTGCTTCTTTTTGAGCCACTACTTTGTTGCCTTGGCCGTGTGTTTTGGGTCATTGTCATGCTGGAATACCCATCCACGACCCATTTTCAATGCCCTGGCTGAGGGAAGGAGGTTCTCACCCAAGATTTGATGGGACATGGCCCCGTCCATCGTCCCTTTGATGAGGTGAAGTTGTCCTTCCCCTTAGCAGAAAAACACCCCCAAAGCATAATGTTTCCACCTCCATGTTTGACGGTGGGGATGGTGTTCTTGGGGTCATAGGCAGCATTCCTCCTCCTCCAAACACGGCGAGTTGAGTTGATGCCAAAGAGCTCCATTTTGGTCTTTCACCCAGTTGTCCTCTGAATCATTCAGATGTTCATTGGCAAACTTCAGACGGGCATGTATATGTGCTTTCTTGAGCAGGGGGACCTTGCGGGTGCTGCATGATTTCAGTCCTTCACGGCATAGTGTGTTACCAATTGTTTTCTTGGTGACTATGGTCCCAGCTGCCTTGAGATCATTGACAATATCCTAACGTGTAATTCTGGGCTGATTCCTCACCGTTCTCATGATGATTAGCAACTCCACGAGGTGAGATCTTGCATGGAGCCCCAGGCCGAGGGAGATTGGACAGTTCTTTTGTGCTTTCTTCCATTTGCGAATAATCGCACCAACTGTTGTCACCTTCTCACCAAGCTGCATGGCAATGGTCTTGTAGCCTATTCCAGCCTTGTGTAGGTCTACAATCTTGTCCCTGACATTCTTGGAGAGCTCTTTGGTCTTGACCAAGGTGGAAAGTTTGGAATCTGATTGATTGATTTCTTCCGTGGACAGGTGTCTTTTATATAGGTAACAAGCTGAGATTAGGAGCACTCCCTTTAAGAGTGTGCTCCTAATATCACCTCGTTACCTGTATGAAAGACACCTGGGAGCAGGAAATCTTTCTGTTTGAGAGGGGGTCAAATACTTATTTCCCTCATTTAAATGCAAATCAATTAAAAAAAAATTGACATGCGTTACTCTGAAGTTTTTGTTATTCTGTCTCTCACTGTTCAAATAAACCTACCATTAAAATTATACACTGACCATTTCTTTGTCAGTGGGCAAACGTACAAAATTAGCAGGAGATCAAATAATTTTTACCCTCACAGTACGTAAAAAGTGACGTAGTAGCTGCATTATCAGTGACGCAGTAGGTACATTATCAGTGACGTAGTAGTTACATTATTAGTGACGTAGTAGCTACATTATCAGTGACGTAGTAACTACATTATCAGTGACGTAGTAGCTCCATTATCAGTGAGGAAGTAGCTACGTTATCAGTGACGCTTTAGCTACGTTATCAGTGTCATAGTAGCTACGTTATCAGTGACGTAGTAGCTACGTCATCAGTGGTGCAGTAGCTACGTTATCAGTCTCATACTAGTTACGTTATCAGTGACATAGTAGCTACGTTGACAGTGACGTAGTAGCTCCATTATCAGTGAGGTAGTAGCTGCGTTATCAGTGACGTAGTAGCTGCTTTATCAGTGACGTAGTAGCTGCGTTATCAGTGACGTGGTACCTGCATATCAGTGACGTAGTAGCTACGTTATTAGTGACGTAGTAGCTACATTATCAGTGATGTAGTAGCTACATTTTCAGTTATGCAGTAGCTACATTATCAGTTATGCAGTAGCTACATTATCAGTGAATTAATAGCTACATTATCAGTGATGTAGTAGCTACGTTGAAAGTGACGTAGTAGCTACATTATCAGTAACGTAATAGCTACATTATCAGTGAAATAGTAGCTACATTATCAGTGACGCAGTAGCTACATTATCAGTGACGTAGTTGCTACATTATCAGTGACGCTGTGGCTACGTTATTAGGGACGTGGTAGCTACATTATCAGTGATGCAGTAGCTAGGTTATCAGTGTCATAGTAGTTACGTTATCAGTGACATAGTAGCTACGTTGACAGTGACGTCGTAGCTACAATATCAGTGACGTAGTAGCTTCATTATCAGATACGTAGTAGCTACATTATCAGTGAAGTAGTAACTACATTATCACTGACATAGTAGCTCCATTATCAGTGAGGTAGTAGCTGCATTATCAGTGACGTAGTAGCTCCATTATTTGTGACGTAGTAACTGCGTTATCTGTGAAGTAGTAGCTCCTTTATCAATGACGTGTAGTACCTGCATTTTCAGTGACGTAGTAGCTACGTTATAAGTGACGTAGTAGCTACATTATCATTGACGTAGTATCTGCATAATCAGTGTCATAATAGTTACGTTATCAGTGACGTAGTAACTCCATTATCAGTGACGTAGTATCTGCGTTATCCGTGACGTAGTAGCTGCGTTATCAGTGACGTGGTAGCTACGTTATCAGTGATGCAGTAGCTACGTTATCAGTGTCATAGTAGTTACGTTATCAGTGACGTAGTAGCTACGTCATCAAGGATGCAGTAGCTAGTTATCAGTGACGTAGTAGATACATTATCAGTGACGTAGGTGCTAAGTTATCATTGATGCAGTAGCTACGTTATCAGTGTCATAGTAGTTACGTTATCAGTGACATGGTAGCTACGTTGACAGTGACATAGTAGCTACATTTTCAGTGACGTAGTAGCTACATTATCAGTGACGCAGTAGCTACATTTTCAGTGACGTAGTAGCTACATTTTCAGTGACGTAGTAGCTCCATTATCAGTGAGGTAGTAGCTGCGTTATCAGTGAGGTAGTAGCTGCTTTCTCAATGACGTCTAGTAGCTGCGTTATCAGTGACGTAGTACCTGCATTATCAGTGATGTAGTAGCTACGTTATTAGTGACGTAGTAGCTACATTTTCAGTGACGTAGTAGCTCCATTATCAGTGACATAGTAGCTACGTTTTCATTGATGCAGTAGCTACGTTATCAGTGTCAGTAGTTACGTTATCAGTGACATAGTTGCTACGTTATCAGTGACGTAGTAGCTACATTATCAGTGACGTAGTAGCTACATTGACAGTGACGTAGTTACTGCATTTTCAGGGACGTAGTAGCTGCGTTATCAGTGACGTAGTACCTACGTTATCACTGATGCAGTAGCTACGTTATCAGTGTCAATTTAGTTACGTTATCAGTGACATACTAGTTACGTTATCAGTGATGCAGTAGCTACTTTATCAGTGACGTAGTAGCTACATTATCAGTGACGTAGTAGCTACATTATCAGTTATGTAGTAGCTACATTTTCAGTGACGTAGTAGCTCCATTATCAGTGAGGTAGTAGCTGCGTTATCAGTGACGTAGTAGCTGCTTTATCAGTGACGTAGTAGCTGCGTTATCAGTGACATAGTACCTGCATTATCAGTGACGTAGTAGCTACGTTATTAGTGACGTAGTAGCTACATTATCAGTGATGTAGTAGCTGCATTATCAGTGACGTAGTAGCTGCGTTATCAGTGACATAGTACCTGCATTATCAGTGAGGTAGTAGCTGCGTTATCAGTGACGTAGTAGCTGCTTTCTCAATGAGGTGTAGTAGCTGCGTTATTAGTGACGTAGTACCTGCATAATCAGTGACGTAGTAGCTACGTTATTAGTGACGTAGTAGCTACATTATCAGTGATGCAGTAGCTACATTATCAGTGACGTAGTAGCTACATTATCAGTGACGTAGAAGCTTCGTTATAAGTTACGAAGTAGCTACGTTATCAGTGCTGCAGTAGCTACGTTATCAGTGTCATAGTAGTTACGTTATCAGTAACATTGTAGCTACGTTGACAGTCACGTAGTAGCTACAATATCAGTGACGTAGTAGCTACATTATCAGTTACGTAGTAGCTACATTTTCAGTGACGTAGTAGCTCCATTATCGGTGAGGTAGTAGCTGCGTTGTCAGTGACATAGTAGCTGCTTTATCAGTGACGTAGTAGCTGCGTTATCAGTGACATAGTACCTGCATTATCAGTGACGTAGTAGCTGCATTATCAGTGACATAGTAGCTACGTTATCAGTGACGTAGTAGCTACGTTATCAGTGATGCAGTAGCTACCTTATCAGTGTCATAGTAGTTGCGTTATCAGTGACATTGTAGCTACGTTGACAGTGACGTAGTAGCTACAATATCAGTGACGTAGTAGCTACATTATCAGTTACGTAGTAGCTACATTTTCAGTGACGTAGTAGCTCCATTATCAGTGAGGTAGTAGCTGCGTTATCAGTGACGTAGTAGCTGCTTTATCACTAACGTAGTAGCTGCGTTATCAGTGACGTAGTAGCTACATTTTCAGTGACGTAGTAGCTGCGTTATCAGTGATGTAGTAGCTACATTATCAGTGACGTAGTAGCTGCGTTATCAGTGACATAGTAGCTACGTTATCATTGATGCAGTAGCTACGTTATCAGTGTCAGTAGTTACGTTATCAGTGACATAGTTGCTACGTTATCAGTGACGTAGTAGCTACATTATCAGTGACGTAGTAGCTACATTGACAGTGACGTAGTAGCTGAATTTTCAGTGATGTAGTAGCTACATTTTCAGTGACGTAGTACCTGCATTATCAGTGACGTATTATTTGCTTTATCAGTGACGTAGTAGCTACATTTTCACTGACGTAATAGCTTCGTTATCAGTGACGTAGTTACTGCATTTTCAGGGACGTAGTAGCTGCGTTATCAGTGACGTAGTACCTACGTTATCAGTGATGCAGTAGCTACGTTATCAGTGTCATAATAGTTACGTTATCAGTGACATAGTAGCTACGTTATCAGTGATGCACTAGCAAATTTATCAGTGACATAGTAGCTACATTATCAGTGACGTAGTAGCTACATTATCAGTTACGTAGTAGCTACATTTTCAGTGACGTAGTAGCTCCATTATCAGTGAGGTAGTAGCTGCGTTATCAATGACGTAGTAGCTGCTTTATCAGTGACGTAGTAGCTGCGTTATCAGTGACATAGTACCTGCGTTATCAGTGACGTAGTAGCTACGTTATTAGTGACGTAGTAGCTACATTATCAGTGATGTAGTAGCTACATTATCAGTGACGTAGTAGCTGCGTTATCAGTGACATAGTAGCTACGTTATCATTGATGCAGTAGCTACGTTATCAGTGTCAGTAGTTACGTTATCAGTGACATAGTTGTTACGTTATCAGTGACGTAGTAGCTACATTATCAGTGACGTAGTAGCTACATTGACAGTGAAGTAGTAGCTACATTATCAGTGACGTAGTAGCTACATTATCACTGACGAAGTAGCTCCATTATCAGTGAGGTAGTAGCTGCATTATCAGTGACGTAGTAGCTCCATTATCTGTGACGTAGTAGCTGCGTTATAAGTGACGTAGTAGCTACATTATCATTGACGTAGTATCTGCATAATCAGTGTCATAATAGTTACGTTATCAGTGATGTAGTAACTCCATTATCAGTGACGTAGTAGCTGCGTTATCGGTGACGTAGTAGCTGCGTTATCAGTGACGTAGTAGCTACGGTATCAGTGATGCAGTAGCTACGTTATCAGTGTCATATTAGTTACGTTATCAGTGACGTAGTAGCTACGTCATCAGGGATGCAGTAGATAGTTATCAGGGACGTAGAAGATACATTATCAGTGACGTAGGTGCTAAGTTATCATTGATGCAGTAGCTACGTTAAGTGTCATAGTAATTACGTTATCAGTGACATGGTAGCTACGTTGACAGTGACGTAGTAGCTACATTATCAGTGACGTAGTAGCTACATTATCAGTGACGCAGTAGCTACATTTTCAGTGACATAGTAGCTACATTTTCAGTGACGTAGTAGCTCCATTATCAGTGAGGTAGTAGCTGCGTTATCAGTGAGGTAGTAGCTGCTTTCTCAATGACCTGTAGTAGCTGCGTTATCAGTGACATAGTACCTGCATTATCAGTGACGTAGTAGCTACGTTATTAGTGACGTAGTAGCTACATTATCAGTGACGTAGTAGCTTCGTTATCAGTGACGTAGTAGCTACGTTATCAGTGATGCAGTAGCTACGTTATCGGTGACGTAGTAGCTACATTATCAGTGACGTAGTAGCTTCGTTATCAGTGACGTAGTAGTTACGTTATCATTGACATAGTAGCTACGTTATCAGTGACGTAGTGGCTACGTTATCAGTGATGCAGTATCTACGTTATCAGTGTCATAGTAGTTACGTTATCAGTGACATTGTAGCTACGTTGACAGTGACGTAGTAGCTACAATATCAGTGACGTAGTAGGTACATTATCAGTTACGTAGTAGCCACATTTTCAGTGACGTAGTAGCTCCATTATCAGTGAGGTAGTAGCTGCGATATCAGTGACGTAGTAGCTGCTTTATCAGTAACGTAGTAGCTGCGTTATCAGTGACGTAGTAGCTACATTTTCAGTGACGTAGTAGCTCCATTATCAGTGAGGTAGTAGCTGCGTTATCAGTGACGTAGTAGCTGCTTTATCAGTGACGTAGTAGCTGCGTTATCAGTGATGTAGTAGCTGATTTATCAGTGACGTAGTAGCTGCGTTATCAGTGATGTAGTAGCTACATTATCAGTGATGTAGTAGATACATTATCAGTGACGTAGTAGCTGCGTTATCAGTAACAAAGTAGCTACGTTATCATTGATGCAGTAGCTACGTTATCAGTGTCAGTAGTTACGTTATCAGTGACATAGTTGTTACGTTATCAGTGACGTAGTAGCAACATTTTCAGTGACGTAGTAGCTACATTGACAGTGAAGTAGTAGCTACATTATCAGTGACGTAGTAGCTACATTATCACTGACGTAGTAGCTCCATTATCAGTGAGGTAGTAGCTGCATTATCAGTGAAGTAGTAGCTTCATTATCTGTGAAGTAGTAGCTGCTTTAACAATGACGTGTAGTACCTGCATTATCAGTGACGTAGTAGCTACGTTATAAGTGACATAGTAGCTACATTATCATTGACGTAGTATCTGCGTAATCAGTGTCATAATAGTTACGTTATCAGTGACGTAGTAACTCCATTATCAGTGACGTAGTAGCTGCGTTATCCGTGACGTAATAGCTGCGTTATCAGTGACGTAGTAGCTACGTTATCAGTGATGCAGTAGCTACGTTATCAGTGTCATAGTAGTTACGTTATCAGTGACATGGTAGCTACGTTGACAGTGACGTAGTAGCTACATTATCAGTGACGTAGTAGCTACATTATCAGTGACGCAGTAGCTACATTTTCAGTGACATAGTACCTACATTTTCAGTGACGTAGTAGTTCCATTATCAGTGAGGTAGTAGCTGCGTTATCAGTGAGGTAGTAGCTGCTTTCTCAATGACCTGTAGTAGCTGCGTTATCAGTGACGTAGTACCTGCATTATCAGTGACGTAGTAGCTACGTTATTAGTGACGTAGTAGCTACATTATCAGTGATGCAGTAGCTACATTATCAGTGACGTAGTAGCTACTTTATCAGAGACGTAGTAGCTTCGTTATCAGTGACGTAGTAGCTACGTTATCAGTGTCATAGTAGTTACGTTATCATTGACATAGTAGCTACGTTATCAGTGACGTAGTGGCTACGTTATCAGTGATGCAGTAGCTACATTATCAGTGACGTAGTAGCTACATTATCAGTGACGTAGTAGCTTCGTTATCAGTGACGTAGTAGCTACGTTATCAGTGATGCAGTAGCTTCGTTATCAGTGACGTAGTAGCTACATTATCAGTGACGTAGTAGCTTCGTTATCAGTGACGTAGTAGTTACGTTATCATTGACATAGTAGCTACGTTATCAGTGACGTAGTGGCTACGTTATCAGTGATGCAGTAGCTACGTTATCAGTGTCATAGTAGTTACGTTATCAGTGACATTGTAGCTACGTTGACAGTGACGTAGTAGCTACAATATCAGTGACGTAGTATGTACATTATCAGTTACGTAGTAGCCACATTTTCAGTGACGTAGTAGCTCCATTATCAGTGAGGTAGTAGCTGCGATATCAGTGACGTAGTAGCTGCTTTATCAGTAACGTAGTAGCTGCGTTATCAGTGACGTAGTAGCTACATTTTCAGTGACGTAGTAGCTCCATTATCAGTGAGGTAGTAGCTGCGTTATCAGTGACGTAGTAGCTGCTTTATCAGTGACGTAGTAGCTGCGTTATCAGTGATGTAGTAGCTGATTTATCAGTGACGTAGTAGCTGCGTTATCAGTGATGTAGTAGCTGCATTATCAGTGACGTAGAAGCTGCGTTATCAGTGACATAATAGCTACGTTATCATTGATCAGTAGCTACGTTATCAGTGTCAGTAGTTACGTTATCAGTGACATAGTTGCTACGTTACCAGTGACGTAGTAGCTACAGTATCAGTGACGTAGTAGATACATTGACAGTGACGTAGTAGCTACATTTTCAGTGACGTAGTAGCTACATTATCAGTGACGTAGTAGGTACATTAACAGTGATGCAGTAGCTACATTATCACTGACGCAGTAGCTACATTATCAATGACGTTGCAGCTCCATTATCAGTGAGGTAGTAGCTGCATTATGAGTGACGTAGTAGCTCCATTATCTGTGACATAGTAGCTGCGTTATCTTTGAAGTAGTAGCTGCTTTATCAATGACGTGTAGTAGCTGCGTTATCAGTGACGTAGTAGCTGCATTATCAGTGACGTAGTAGCTACGTTATAGGTGACGTAGTAGCTACATTATCATTGACGTAGTATCTGCATAATCAGTATCATAATAGTTACGTTATCAATGAAGTAGTAACTCCATTATCAGTGACGTAGTAGCTGCGTTATTCGTGACGTAATAGCTGCGTTATCAGTGACGTAGTAGCTACGTTATCAGTGATGCAGTAGCTACGTTATCAGTGTCATAGTAGTTACGTTATCAGTGACATAATAGCTACGTTATCAGTGACGTAGTAGCTACGTCATCAGTGATGCAGTAGCTCGTTATCATTGACGTAGTAGATACATTATCAGTGACGTAGTAGCTAGGTCATCAGTGATGCAGTAGCTAGTTATCAGTGACGTAGTAGATACATTATCAGTGACGTAGTGGCTACGTTATCAGTGACGTAGCAGATACATTATCAGTGACGTAGTAGCTACATTATTAATGAAGTAAGAGCTGCGTTATCAGTGACGTAGGTGCTAAGTTATCATTGATGCAGTAGCTACGTTATCAGTGTCATAGTAGTTACGTTATCAGTGACATAGTAGCTACGTTGACAGTGACGTAGTAGCTACGTTATCAGTGACGTAGTAGCTCCATTTATCGGTGCGGTTGTAGCTGCGTTATCAGTGAATTAGTCGCTGCTTTATCAGTGACGTAGTAGCTGTGTTATCAGTGACGTAGTACCTGCATTGTCAGTGACGTAGTAGCTACGTTATTAGTGAAGTAGCAGCTACATTATCAGTGACGTAGTAGCTACATTATCAGTGACGTAGTAGCTTCGTTATCACTGACGTAGTAGCTGAATTTTCAGTGACGTAGTAGCTGCGTTGTCAGTGACGTAGTAGCTGCATTTTCAGTGACATAGTAGCTATGTTATTAGTGATGTAGTAGCTACATTTTCAGTGACGTAGTACCTGCATTATCAGTGACGTAGTAGCTGTTTTATCAGTGACGTAGTAGCTACATTTTCAGTGACGTAGTAGCTTCGTTTTCAGTGACGTAGTACCTACGTTATCAGTGATGCAGTAGCTACGTTATCAGTGTCATAGTAGTTACGTTATCAATGACATAATAGCCACGTTATCAGTGATGCAGTAGCTACATTATCAGTGACGTAGTAGCTACATTATCAGTGACGTAGTAGCTACATTATCAGTTACGTAGTAGGTACATTTTCAGTGACGCAGTAGCTCCATTATCAGTGAGGTAGTAGCTGCGTTATCAGTGACGTAGTACCTGCTTTAACAGTGACGTAGTAGCTGCGTTATCAGTGACATAGTACCTGCATTATCAGTGACGTAGTAGCTACGTTATTAGTGACGTAGTAGCTACATTATCAGTGATGTAGTAGCTACATTATCAGTGACGTAGTAGCTGCGTTATCAGTAACATAGTAGCTACGTTATCATTGATGCAGTAGCTACGTTATCAGTGTCAGTAGTTACGTTATCAGTGACATAGTTGTTACGTTATCAGTGACGTAGTAGCAACATTTTCAGTGACGTAGTAGCTACATTGACAGTGAAGTAGTAGCTACATTATCAGTGACGTAGTAGCTACATATCACTGACGTAGTAGCTCCATTATCAGTGAGGTAGTAGCTGCATTATCAGTGAAGTAGTAGCTTCATTATCTGTGAAGTAGTAGCTGCTTTAACAATGACGTGTAGTACCTGCATTATCAGTGACGTAGTAGCTACGTTATAAGTGACGTAGTAGCTACATTATCATTGACGTAGTATCTGCGTAATCAGTGTCATAATAGTTACGTTATCAGTGACGTAGGAACTCCATTATCAGTGACGTAGTAGCTGCGTTATCCGTGACGTAATAGCTGCGTTATCAGTGACGTAGTAGCTACGTTATCAGTGATGCAGTAGCTACGTTATCAGTGTCATAGTAGTTACATTATCAGTGACATGGTAGCTACGTTGACAGTGACGTAGTAGCTACATTATCAGTGACGTAGTAGCTACATTATCAGTGACGCAGTAGCTACATTTTCAGTGACATAGTACCTACATTTTCAGTGACGTAGTAGTTCCATTATCAGTGAGGTAGTAGCTGCGTTATCAGTGAGGTAGTAGCTGCTTTCTCAATGACCTGTAGTAGCTGCGTTATCAGTGACGTAGTACCTGCATTATCAGTGACGTAGTAGCTACGTTATTAGTGACGTAGTAGCTACATTATCAGTGATGCAGTAGCTACATTATCAGTGACGTAGTAGCTACTTTATCAGAGACGTAGTAGCTTCGTTATCAGTGACGTAGTAGCTACAATATCAGTGACGTAGTAGGTACATTATCAGTTACGTAGTAGCTACATTTTCAGTGACGTAGTAGCTCCATTATCAGTGAGGTAGTAGCTTCGATATCAGTGACGTAGTAGCTGCTTTATCAGTAACGTAGTAGCTGCGTTATCAGTGACGTAGTAGCTAAATTTTCAGTGACGTAGTAGCTCCATTATCAGTGAGGTAGTAGCTGCGTTATCAGTGACGTAGTAGCTGCTTTATCAGTGACGTAGTAGCTGCGTTATCAGTGATGTAGTAGCTGCTTTATCAGTGACGTAGTAGCTGCGTTATCAGTGATGTAGTAGCTGCATTATCAGTGACGTAGAAGCTGCGTTATCAGTGACATAATAGCTACGTTATCATTGATCAGTAGCTACGTTATCAGTGTCAGTAGTTACGTTACCAGTGACGTAGTAGCTACATTATCAGTGACGTAGTAGCTACATTATCAGTGACGTAGTAGCTACATTATCAATGACGTAGCAGCTCCATTATCAGTGAGGTAGTATCTGCATTATCAGTGACGTAGTAGCTACATTATCTGTGACATAGTAGCTGCGTTATCTGTGAAGTAGTAGCTGCATTATCAGTGACGTATTAGCTACGTTATAAGTGACGTAGTAGCTACATTATTATTGACGTAGTATCTGCATAATCAGTGTCATAATAGTTACGTTATCAATGAAGTAGTAACTCCATTATCAGTGACGTAGTAGCTGCGTTATCCGTGACGTAATAGCTGCGTTATCAGTGACGTAGTAGCTACGTTATCAGTGATGCAGTAGCTACGTTATCAGTGTCATAGTAGTTACGTTATCAGTGACATAGTGCTACGTTATCAGTGACGTAGTAGCTACGTCATCAGTGATGCAGTAGCTAGTTATCATTGACGTAGTAGAAACATTATCAGTGACGTAGTAGCTAGGTCATCAGTGATGCAGTAGCTAGTTATCAGTGACGTAGTAGATACATTATCAGTGACGTAGTGGCTACGTTATCAGTGACGTAGCAGATACATTATCAGTGACGTAGTAGCTACATTATCAGTGACGTAGTAGCTACATTATCAGTGACGTAGTAGGTACATTAACAGTGATGCAGTAGCTACATTATCAGTGACGAAGTAGCTACATTATCAATGACGTTGCAGCTCCATTATCAGTGAGGTAGTAGCTGCATTATGAGTGACGTAGTAGCTCCATTATCTGTGACATAGTAGCTGCGTTATCTGTGAAGTAGTAGCTGCTTTATCAATGACGTGTAGTAGCTGCGTTATCAGTGACGTAGTAGCTGCATTATCAGTGACGTAGTAGCTACGTTATAGGTGACGTAGTAGCTACATTATCATTGACGTAGTATCTGCATAATCAGTGTCATAATAGTTACGTTATCAATGAAGTAGTAACTCCATTATCAGTGACGTAGTAGCTGCGCTATTCGTGACGTAATAGCTGCGTTATCAGTGACGTAGTAGCTACGCTATCAGTGATGCAGTAGCTACGTTATCAATGTCATAGTAGTTACGTTTTCAGTGACATAGTAGCTACGTTATCAGTGACGTAGTAGCTACGTCATCAGTGATGCAGTAGCTAGTTATCATTGCCGTAGTAGATACATTATCAGTGACGTAGTAGCTAGGTCATCAGTGATGCAGTAGCTAGTTATCAGTGACGTAGTAGATACATTATCAGTGACGTAGTGGCTACGTTATCAGTGACGTAGCAGATACATTATCAGTGACGTAGTAGCTACATTATTAATGAAGTAAGAGCTGCGTTATCAGTGACGTAGGTGCTAAGTTATCATTGATGCAGTAGCTACGTTATCAGTGTCATAGTAGTTACGTTATCAGTGACATAGTAGCTACGTTGACAGTGACGTAGTAGCTACGTTATCAGTGACGTAGTAGCTACATTATCAGTGACGTAGTAGCTCCATTTATCGGTGCGGTTGTAGCTGCGTTATCAGTGACTTAGTCGCTGCTTTATCAGTGACGTAGTAGCTGTGTTATCAGTGACGTAGTACCTGCATTGTCAGTGACGTAGTAGCTACGTTTTTAGTGAAGTAGCAGCTACATTATCAGTGACGTAGTAGCTACATTATCAGTGACGTAGTAGCTTCGTTATCACTGACGTAGTAGCTGAATTTTCAGTGACGTAGTAGCTGCGTTGTCAGTGACGTAGTAGCTGCATTTTCAGTACCATAGTAGCTATGTTATTAGTGATGTAGTAGCTACATTTTCAGTGACGTAGTACCTGCATTATCAGTGACGTAGTAGCTGCTTTATCAGTGACGTAGTAGCTACATTTTCAGTGACGTAGTAGCTTCGTTTTCAGTGACGTAGTACCTACGTTATCAGTGATGCAGTAGCTAGGTTATCAGTGTCATAGTAGTTACGTTATCAATGACATAGTAGCCACGTTATCAGTGATGCAGTAGCTACATTATCAGTGACGTAGTAGCTACATTATCAGTGACGTAGTAGCTGCATTATCAGTTACGTAGTAGGTACATTTTCAGTGACGCAGTAGCTCCATTATCAGTGAGGTAGTAGCTGCGTTATCAGTGACGTAGTACCTGCTTTAACAGTGACGTAGTAGCTGCGTTATCAGTGACATAGTACCTGCATTATCAGTGACGTAGTAGCTACGTTATTAGTGACGTAGTAGCTACATTATCAGTGATGTAGTAGCTACATTATCAGTGACGTAGTAGCTGCGTTATCAGTAACATAGTAGCTACGTTATCATTGATGCAGTAGCTACGTTATCAGTGTCAGTAGTTACGTTATCAGTGACATAGTTGTTACGTTATCAGTGACGTAGCAGCAACATTTTCAGTGACGTAGTAGCTACATTGACAGTGAAGTAGTAGCTACATTATCAGTGACGTAGTAGCTACATTATCAATGACGTAGTAGCTCCATTATCAGTGAGGTAGTAGCTGCATTATCAGTGAAGTAGTAGCTTCATTATCTGTGAAGTAGTAGCTGCTTTAACAATGACGTGTAGTACCTGCATTATCAGTGACGTAGTAGCTACGTTATAAGTGACGTAGTAGCTACATTATCATTGACGTAGTATCTGCGTAATCAGTGTCATAATAGTTACGTTATCAGTGACGTAGTAACTCCATTATCAGTGACGTAGTAGCTGCGTTATCCGTGACGTAATAGCTGCGTTATCAGTGACGTAGTAGCTACGTTATCAGTGATGCAGTAGCTACGTTATCAGTGTCATAGTAGTTACGTTATCAGTGACATGGTAGCTACGTTGACAGTGACGTAGTAGCTACATTATCAGTGACGTAGTAGCTACATTATCAGTGACGCAGTAGCTACATTTTCAGTGACATAGTACCTACATTTTCAGTGACGTAGTAGTTCCATTATCAGTGAGGTAGTAGCTGCGTTATCAGTGAGGTAGTAGCTGCTTTCTCAATGACCTGTAGTAGCTGCGTTATCAGTGACGTAGTACCTGCATTATCAGTGACGTAGTAGCTACGTTATTAGTGACGTAGTAGCTACATTATCAGTGATGCAGTAGCTACATTATCAGTGACGTAGTAGCTACTTTATCAGAGACGTAGTAGCTTCGTTATCAGTGACGTAGTAGCTACGTTATCAGTGTCATAGTAGTTACGTTATCATTGACATAGTAGCTACGTTATCAGTGACGTAGTGGCTACGTTATCAGTGATGCAGTAGCTACGTTATCAGTGTCATAGTAGTTACGTTATCAGTGACATTGTAGCTACGTTGACAGTGACGTAGTAGCTACAATATCAGTGACGTAGTAGGTGCATTATCAGTTACGTATTAGCTACATTTTCAGTGACGTAGTAGCTCCATTATCAGTGAGGTATTAGCTGCGATATCAGTGACGTAGTAGCTGCTTTATCAGTAACGTAGTAGCTGCGTTATCAGTGACGTAGTAGCTAAATTTTCAGTGACGTAGTAGCTCCATTATCAGTGAGGTAGTAGCTGCGTTATCAGTGACGTAGTAACTGCTTTATCAGTGACGTAGTAGCTGCATTATCAGTGATGTAGTAGCTGCTTTATCAGGACGTAGTAGCTGCGTTATCAGTGATGTAGTAGCTGCATTATCAGTGACGTAGAAGCTGCGTTATCAGTGACATAATAGCTACGTTATCATTGATCAGTAGCTACGTTATCAGTGTCAGTAGTTACGTTATCAGTGACATAGTTGCTACGTTACCAGTGACGTAGTAGCTACATTATCAGTGACGTAGTAGCTACATTGACAGTGACGTAGTAGCTACATTATCAGTGACGTAGTAGCTACATTATCAGTGACGTAGTAGCTACATTATCAATGACGTAGCAGCTCCATTATCAGTGAGGTAGTATCTGCATTATCAGTGACGTAGTAGCTCCATTATCTGTGACATAGTAGCTGCGTTATCTGTGAAGTAGTAGCTGCTTTATCAATGACGTGTAGTAGCTGCGTTATCAGTGACGTAGTAGCTACGTTATAAGTGACGTAGTAGCTACATTGTCATTGACGTAGTATCTGCATAATCAGTGTCATAATAGTTACGTTTTCAATGAAGTAGTAACTCCATTATCAGTGACGTAGTAGCTGCGTTATCCGTGACGTAATAGCTGCGTTATCAGTGACGTAGTAGCTACGTTATCAGTGATGCAGTAGCTACGTTATCAGTGTCATAGTAGTTACGTTATCAGTGACAAAGTAGCTACGTTATCAGTGACGTAGTAGCTACGTCATCAGTGATGCAGTAGCTAGTTATCATTGACGTAGTAGATACATTATCAGTGACGTAGTAGCTAGGTCATCAGTGATGCAGTAGCTAGTTATCAGTGACGTAGTAGATACATTATCAGTGACGTAGTGGCTACGTTATCAGTGATGTAGCAGATACATTATCAGTGACGTAGTAGCTACATTATCAGTGACGTAGTAGCTACATTATCAGTGACGTAGTAGGTACATTAACAGTGATGCAGTAGCTACATTATCACTGACGCAGTAGCTACATTATCAATGACGTTGCAACTCCATTATCAGTGAGGTAGTAGCTGCATTATGAGTGACGTAGTAGCTCCATTATCTGTGACATAGTAGCTGCGTTATCTGTGAAGTAGTAGCTGACGTGTAGTAGCTGCGTTATCAGTGACGTAGTAGCTGCATTATCAGTGGCGTAGCAGCTACGTTATAGGTGACGTAGTAGCTACATTATCATTGACGTAGTATCTGCATAATCAGTGTCATAATAGTTACGTTATCAATGAAGTAGTAACTCCATTATCAGTGACGTAGTAGCTGCGTTATTCGTGACGTAATAGCTGCGTTATCAGTGACGTAGTAGCTACGTTATCAGTGATGCAGTAGCTACGTTATCAGTGTCATAGTAGTTACGTTTTCAGTGACATAGTAGCTACGTTATCAGTGACGTAGTAGCTACGTCATCAGTGATGCAGTAGCTAATTATCATTGACGTAGTAGATACATTATCAGTGACGTAGTAGCTAGGTCATCAGTGATGCAGTAGCTAGTTATCAGTGACGTAGTAGATACATTATCAGTGACGTAGTGGCTACGTTATCAGTGACGTAGCAGATACATTATCAGTTACGTAGTAGCTACATTATTAATGAAGTAAGAGCTGCGTTATCAGTGACGTAGGTGCTAAGTTATCATTGATGCAGTAGCTACGTTATCAGTGTCATAGTAGTTACGTTATCAGTGACATAGTAGCTACGTTGACAGTGACGTAGTAGCTACGTTATCAGTGACGTAGTAGCTACATTATCAGTGACGTAGTAGCTCCATTTATCAGTGCGGTTGTAGCTGCGTTATCAGTGACTTAGTCGCTGCTTTATCAGTGATGTAGTAGCTGTGTTATCAGTGACGTAGTACCTGCATTGTCAGTGACGTAGTAGCTACGTTATTAGTGAAGTAGCAGCTACATTATCAGCGACGTAGTAGCTACATTATCAGTGACGTAGTAGCTTCGTTATCACTGACGTAGTAGCTGAATTTTCAGTGACGTAGTCGCTGCGTTGTCAGTGACGTAGTAGCTGCATTTTCAGTACCATAGTAGCTATGTTATTAGTGATGTAGTAGCTACATTTTCAGTGACGTAGTAGCTGCATTATCAGTGACGTAGTAGCTGCTTTATCAGTGACGTAGTAGCTACATTTTCAGTGACGTAGTAGCTTCGTTTTCAGTGACGTAGTACCTACGTTATCAGTGATGCAGTAGCTAGGTTATCAGTGTCATAGTAGTTACGTTATCAATGACATAGTAGCCACGTTATCAGTGATGCAGTAGCTACATTATCAGTGACGTAGTAGCTACGTTATTAGTGACGTAGTAGCTACATTATCAGTGATGTAGTAGCTACATTATCAGTGACGTAGTAGCTGCGTTGTCAGTAACATAGTAGCTACGTTATCATTGATGCAGTAGCTACGTTATCAGTGTCAGTAGTTACGTTATCAGTGACATAGTTGTTACGTTATCAGTGACGTAGTAGCAACATTTTCAGTGACGTAGTAGCTACATTGACAGTGAAGTAGTAGCTACATTATCAGTGACGTAGTAGCTACATTATCACTGACGTAGTAGCTCCATTATCAGTGAGGTAGTAGCTGCATTATCAGTGAAGTAGTAGCTTCATTATCTGTGAAGTAGTAGCTGCTTTAACAATGACGTGTAGTACCTGCATTATCAGTGACGTAGTAGCTACGTTATAAGTGACGTAGTAGCTACATTATCATTGACGTACTATCTGCATAATCAGTGTCATAATAGTTACGTTATCAGTGACGTAGTAACTCCATTATCAGTGACGTTGTAGCTGCGTTATCCGTGACGTAATAGCTGCGTTATCAGTGACGTAGTAGCTACGTTATCAGTGATGCAGTAGCTACGTTATCAGTGTCATAGTAGTTACGTTATCAGTGACATGGTAGCTACGTTGACAGTGACGTAGTAGCTGCGTTATCCGTGACGTAATAACTGCGTTATCAGTGACGTAGTAGCTACAATATCAGTGACGCAGTAGCTACATTTTCAGTGACATAGTACCTACATTTTCAGTGACGTAGTAGTTCCATTATCAGTGAGGTAGTAGCTGCGTTATCAGTGAGGTAGTAGCTGCTTTCTCAATGACCTGTAGTAGCTGCGTTATCAGTGACGTAGTACCTGCATTATCAGTGACGTAGTAGCTACGTTATTAGTGACGTAGTAGCTACATTATCAGTGATGCAGTAGCTACATTATCAGTGACGTAGTAGCTACTTTATCAGTGACGTAGTAGCTTCGTTATCAGTGACGTAGTAGCTACGTTATCAGTGTCATAGTAGTTACGTTATCATTGACATAGTAGCTACGTTATCAGTGACGTAGTGGCTACGTTATCAGTGATGCAGTAGCTACGTTATCAGTGTCATAGTAGTTACGTTATCAGTGACATTGTAGCTACGTTGACAGTGACGTAGTAGCTACAATATCAGTGACGTAGTAGGTACATTATCAGTTACGTAGTAGCTACAATTTCAGTGACGTAGTAGCTCCATTATCAGTGAGGTAGTAGCTGCGATATCAGTGATGTAGTAGCTGCTTTATCAGTAACGTAGTAGCTGCGTTATCAGTGACGTAGTAGCTAAATTTTCAGTGACGTAGTAGCTCCATTATCAGTGAGGTAGTAGCTGCGTTATCAGTGACGTAGTAGCTGCGTTATCAGTGATGTAGTAGCTGCTTTATCAGTGACGTAGTAGCTGCGTTATCAGTGATGTAGTAGCTGCATTATCAGTGACGTAGAAGCTGCGTTATCAGTGACATAATAGCTACGTTATCATTGATCAGTAGCTACGTTATCAGTGTCAGTAGTTACGTTATCAGTGACATAGTTGCTACGTTACCAGTGACGTAGTAGCTACATTATCAGTGACGTAGTAGCTACATTGACAGTGACGTAGTAGCTACATTATCAGTGACGTAGTAGCTACATTATCAGTGACGTAGTAGCTACATTATCAATGACGTAGCAGCTCCAGTATCAGTGAGGTAGTATCTGCATTATCAGTGACGTAGTAGCTCCATTATCTGTGACATAGTAGCTGCGTTATCTGTGAAGTAGTAGCTGCTTTATCAATGACGTGTAGTAGCTGCGTTATCAGTGACGTAGTAGCTGCATTATCAGTGACGTAGTAGCTACGTTATAAGTGACGTAGTAGCTACATTATCATTGACGTAGTATCTGCATAATCAGTGTCATAATAGTTACGTTATCAATGAAGTAGTAACTCCATTATCAGTGACGTAGTAGCTGCGTTATCCGTGACGTAATAGCTGCGTTATCAGTGACGTAGTAGCTACGTTATCAGTGATGCAGTAGCTACGTTATCAGTGTCATAGTAGTTACGTTATCAGTGACATAGTAGCTACGTTATCAGTGACGTAGTAGCTACGTCATCAGTGATGCAGTAGCTAGTTATCATTGACGTAGTAGATACATTATCATTGACGTAGTAGCTAGGTCATCAGTGATGCAGTAGCTAGTTATCAGTGACGTAGTAGATACATTATCAGTGACGTAGTGGCTACGTTATCAGTGATGTAGCAGATACATTATCAGTGACGTAGTAGCTACATTATCAGTGACGTAGTAGCTACATTATCAGTGACGTAGTAGGTACATTAACAGTGATGCAGTAGCTACATTATCACTGACGCAGTAGCTACATTATCAATGACGTTGCAGCTCCATTATCAGTGAGGTAGTAGCTGCATTATGAGTGACGTAGTAGCTCCATTATCAGTGACGTAGTAGCTGCGTTATCTGTGAAGTAGTAGCTGCTTTATCAATGACGTGTAGTAGCTGCGTTATCAGTGACGTAGTAGCTGCATTATCAGTGACGTAGTAGCTACGTTATAGGTGACGTAGTAGCTACATTATCATTGACGTAGTATCTGCATAATCAGTGTCATAATAGTTACGTTATCAATGAAGTAGTAACTCCATTATCAGTGACGTAGTAGCTGCGTTATTCGTGACGTAATAGCTGCGTTATCAGTGACGTAGTAGCTACGTTATCAGTGATGCAGTAGCTACGTTATCAGTGTCATAGTTGTTACGTTTTCAGTGACATAGTAGCTACGTTATCAGTGACGTAGTAGCTACGTCATCAGTGATGCAGTAGCTAGTTATCATTGACGTAGTAGATACATTATCAGTGACGTAGTAGCTAGGTCATCAGTGATGCAGTAGCTAGTTATCAGTGACGTAGTAGATACATTATCAGTGACGTAGTGGCTACGTTATCAGTGACGTAGCAGATACATTATCAGTGACGTAGTAGCTACATTATTAATGAAGTAAGAGCTGCGTTATCAGTGACGTAGGTGCTAAGTTATCATTGATGCAGTAGCTACGGTATCAGTGTCATAGTAGTTACGTTATCAGTGACATAGTAGCTACGTTGACAGTGACGTAGTAGCTACGTTATCAGTGACGTAGTAGCTACATTATCAGTGACGTAGTAGCTCCATTTATCAGTGCGGTTGTAGCTGCGTTATCAGTGACTTAGTCGCTGCTTTATCAGTGACGTAGTAGCTGTGTTATCAGTGACGTAGTACCTGCATTGTCAGTGACGTAGTAGCTACGTTATTAGTGAAGTAGCTGCTACATTATCAGTGACGTAGTAGCTACATTATCAGTGACGTAGTAGCTTCGTTATCACTGACGTAGTAGCTGAATTTTCAGTGACGTAGTAGCTGCGTTGTCAGTGACGTAGTAGCTGCATTTTCAGTACCATAGTAGCTATGTTATTAGTGATGTAGTAGCTACATTTTCAGTGACGTAGTACCTGCATTATCAGTGACGTAGTAGCTGCTTTATCAGTGACGTAGTAGCTACATTTTCAGTGACGTAGTAGCTTCGTTTTCAGTGACGTAGTACCTACGTTATCAGTGATGCAGTAGCTAGGTTATCAGTGTCATAGTAGTTACGTTATCATTGACATAGTAGCTACGTTATCAGTGACGTAGTGGCTACGTTATCAGTGATGCAGTAGCTACGTTATCAGTGTCATAGTAGTTACGTTATCAGTGACATTGTAGCTACGTTGACAGTGACGTAGTAGCTACAATATCAGTGACGTAGTAGGTACATTATCAGTTACGTAGTAGCTACATTTTCAGTGACGTAGTAGCTCCATTATCAGTGAGGTAGTAGCTGCGATATCAGTGACGTAGTAGCTGCTTTATCAGTAACGTAGTAGCTGCGTTATCAGTGACGTAGTAGCTAAATTTTCAGTGACGTAGTAGCTCCATTATCAGTGAGGTAGTAGCTGCGTTATCAGTGACGTAGTAGCTGCTTTATCAGTGACGTAGTAGCTGCGTTATCAGTGATGTAGTAGCTGCTTTATCAGTGACGTAGTAGCTGCGTTATCAGTGATGTAGTAGCTGCATTATCAGTGACGTAGAAGCTGCGTTATCAGTGACATAATAGCTACGTTATCATTGATCAGTAGCTACGTTATCAGTGTCAGTAGTTACGTTATCAGTGACATAGTTGCTACGTTACCAGTGACGTAGTAGCTACATTATCAGTGACGTAGTAGCTACATTGACAGTGACGTAGTAGCTACATTATCAGTGACGTAGTAGCTACATTATCAGTGACGTAGTAGCTACATTATCAATGACGTAGCAGCTACATTTTCAGTGACTTAGTAGCTTCGTTATCAGTGACGTAGTACCTACGTTATCAGTGATGCAGTAGCTAGGTTATCAGTGTCGTAGTAGTTACGTTATCAGTGACATAGTAGTCACGTTATCAGTGATGCAGTAGCTACATTATCAGTGACGCAGTAGCTACATTATCAGTGACGTACTAGCTACATTATCAGTTACGTAGTAGCTACATTTTCAGTGACGCAGTAGCTCCATTTTCAGTGAGGTAGTAGCTGCGTTATCAGTGACGTAGTAGCTGCTTTAACAATGACGTAGTAGCTACGTTATCAGTGTCATAGTAGTTACGTTTTCAGTGACATAGTAGCTACGTTATCAGTGACGTAGTAGCTACGTCATCAGTGATGCAGTAGCTAGTTATCATTGACGTAGTAGATACATTATCAGTGACGTAGTAGCTAGGTCATCAGTGATGCAGTAGCTAGTTATCAGTGACGTAGTAGATACATTATCAGTGACGTAGTGGCTACGTTATCAGTGACGTAGCAGATACATTATCAGTGACGTAGTAGCTACATTATTAATGAAGTAAGAGCTGCGTTATCAGTGACGTAGGTGCTAAGTTATCATTGATGCAGTAGCTACGGTATCAGTGTCATAGTAGTTACGTTATCAGTGACATAGTAGCTACGTTGACAGTGACGTAGTAGCTACGTTATCAGTGACGTAGTAGCTACATTATCAGTGACGTAGTAGCTCCATTTATCAATGCGGTTGTAGCTGCGTTATCCGTGACTTAGTCGCTGCTTTATCAGTGACGTAGTAGCTGTGTTATCAGTGACGTAGTACCTGCATTGTCAGTGACGTAGTAGCTACGTTATTAGTGAAGTAGCTGCTACATTATCAGTGACGTAGTAGCTACATTATCAGTGACGTAGTAGCTTCGTTATCACTGACGTAGTAGCTGAATTTTCAGTGACGTAGTAGCTGCGTTGTCAGTGACGTAGTAGCTGCATTTTCAGTACCATAGTAGCTATGTTATTAGTGATGTAGTAGCTACATTTTCAGTGACGTAGTACCTGCATTATCAGTGACGTAGTAGCTGCTTTATCAGTGACGTAGTAGCTACATTTTCAGTGACGTAGTGGCTTCGTTTTCAGTGACGTAGTACCTACGTTATCAGTGATGCAGTAGCTAGGTTATCAGTGTCATAGTAGTTACGTTATCATTGACATAGTAGCTACGTTATCAGTGACGTAGTGGCTACGTTATCAGTGATGCAGTAGCTACGTTATCAGTGTCATAGTAGTTACGTTATCAGTGACATTGTAGCTACGTTGACAGTGACGTAGTAGCTACAATATCAGTGACGTAGTAGGTACATTATCAGTTACGTAGTAGCTACAATTTCAGTGACGTAGTAGCTCCATTATCAGTGAGGTAGTAGCTGCGATATCAGTGACGTAGTAGCTGCTTTATCAGTAATGTAGTAGCTGCGTTATCAGTGACGTAGTAGCTAAATTTTCAGTGACGTAGTAGCTCCATTATCAGTGAGGTAGTAGCTGCGTTATCAGTGACGTAGTAGCTGCTTTATCAGTGACGTAGTAGCTGCGTTATCAGTGATGTAGTAGCTGCTTTATCAGTGACGTAGTAGCTGCGTTATCAGTGATGTAGTAGCTGCATTATCAGTGACGTAGAAGCTGCGTTATCAGTGACATAATAGCTACGTTATCATTGATCAGTAGCTACGTTATCAGTGTCAGTAGTTACGTTATCAGTGACATAGTTGCTACGTTACCAGTGACGTAGTAGCTACATTATCAGTGACGTAGTAGCTACATTGACAGTGACGTAGTAGCTACATTATCAGTGACGTAGTAGCTACATTATCAGTGACGTAGTAGCTACATTATCAATGACGTAGCAGCTACATTTTCAGTGACTTAGTAGCTTCGTTATCAGTGACGTAGTACCTACGTTATCAGTGATGCAGTAGCTAGGTTATCAGTGTCGTAGTAGTTACGTTATCAGTGACATAGTAGTCACGTTATCAGTGATGCAGTAGCTACATTATCAGTGACGCAGTAGCTACATTATCAGTGACGTACTAGCTACATTATCAGTTACGTAGTAGCTACATTTTCAGTGACGCAGTAGCTCCATTTTCAGTGAGGTAGTAGCTGCGTTATCAGTGACGTAGTAGCTGCTTTAACAATGACGTAGTAGCTACGTTATCAGTGTCATAGTAGTTACGTTTTCAGTGACATAGTAGCTACGTTATCAGTGACGTAGTAGCTACGTCATCAGTGATGCAGTAGCTAGTTATCATTGACGTTGTAGATACATTATCAGTGACGTAGTAGCTAGGTCATCAGTGATGCAGTAGCTAGTTATCAGTGACGTAGTAGATACATTATCAGTGACGTAGTGGCTACGTTATCAGTGACGTAGCAGATACATTATCAGTGACGTAGTAGCTACATTATTAATGAAGTAAGAGCTGCGTTATCAGTGACGTAGGTGCTAAGTTATCATTGATGCAGTAGCTACGGTATCAGTGTCATAGTAGTTACGTTATCAGTGACATAGTAGCTACGTTGACAGTGACGTAGTAGCTACGTTATCAGTGACGTAGTAGCTACATTATCAGTGACGTAGTAGCTCCATTTATCAATGCGGTTGTAGCTGCGTTATCCGTGACTTAGTCGCTGCTTTATCAGTGACGTAGTAGCTGTGTTATCAGTGACGTAGTACCTGCATTGTCAGTGACGTAGTAGCTACGTTATTAGTGAAGTAGCTGCTACATTATCAGTGACGTAGTAGCTACATTATCAGTGACGTAGTAGCTTCGTTATCACTGACGTAGTAGCTGAATTTTCAGTGACGTAGTAGCTGCGTTGTCAGTGACGTAGTAGCTGCATTTTCAGTACCATAGTAGCTATGTTATTAGTGATGTAGTAGCTACATTTTCAGTGACGTAGTACCTGCATTATCAGTGACGTAGTAGCTGCTTTATCAGTGACGTAGTAGCTACATTTTCAGTGACGTAGTAGCTTCGTTTTCAGTGACGTAGTACCTACGTTATCAGTGATGCAGTAGCTAGGTTATCAGTGTCATAGTAGTTACGTTATCATTGACATAGTAGCTACGTTATCAGTGACGTAGTGGCTACGTTATCAGTGATGCAGTAGCTACGTTATCAGTGTCATAGTAGTTACGTTATCAGTGACATTGTAGCTACGTTGACAGTGACGTAGTAGCTACAATATCAGTGACGTAGTAGGTACATTATCAGTTACGTAGTAGCTACAATTTCAGTGACGTAGTAGCTCCATTATCAGTGAGGTAGTAGCTGCGATATCAGTGACGTAGTAGCTGCTTTATCAGTAATGTAGTAGCTGCGTTATCAGTGACGTAGTAGCTAAATTTTCAGTGACGTAGTAGCTCCATTATCAGTGAGGTAGTAGCTGCGTTATCAGTGACGTAGTAGCTGCTTTATCAGTGACGTAGAAGCTGCGTTATCAGTGACATAATAGCTACGTTATCATTGATCAGTAGCTATGTTATCAGTGTCAGTAGTTACGTTATCAGTGACATAGTTGCTACGTTACCAGTGACGTAGTAGCTACATTATCAGTGACGTAGTAGCTACATTGACAGTGACGTAGTAGCTACATTATCAGTGACGTAGTAGCTACATTATCAGTGACGTAGTAGCTACATTATCAGTGACGTAGTAGCTACATTATCAATGACGTAGCAGCTACATTTTCAGTGACTTAGTAGCTTCGTTATCAGTGACGTAGTACCTACGTTATCAGTGATGCAGTAGCTAGGTTATCAGTGTCGTAGTAGTTACGTTATCAGTGACATAGTAGCCACGTTATCAGTGATGCAGTAGCTACATTATCAGTGACGCAGTAGCTACATTATCAGTGACGTACTAGCTACATTATCAGTTACGTAGTAGCTACATTTTCAGTGACGCAGTAGCTCCATTATCAGTGAGGTAGTAGCTGCGTTATCAGTGACGTAGTAGCTGCTTTAACAATGACGTAGTAGCTGCGTTATCAGTGACATAGTACCTGCATTATCAGTGACGTAGTAGCTACGTTATTAGTGACGTAGTAGTTACATTATCAGTGATGTAGTAGCTACATTATCAGTGACGTAGTAGCTGCGTTATCAGTGACATAGTAGCTACATTATCATTGATGCAGTAGCTACGTTATCAGTGTCAGTAGTTACTTTATCAGTGACATAGTTGTTACGTTATCAGTGACGTAGTAGCTACATTTTCAGTGACGTAGTAGCTACATTGACAGTGAAGTAGTAGCTTCATTATCAGTGACGTAGTAGCTACATTATTACTGACGTAGTTGCTCCATTATCAGTGAGGTAGTAGCTGCATTATCAGTGCAGTAGTAGCTGCATTATCAGTGAAGTAGTAGCTTCATTATCTGTGACGTAGTAGCTGCGTTATCTGTGAAGTAGTAGCTGCATTATCAATGACGTGTAGTGCCTGCATTATCAGTGACGTAGTAGCTACGTTATAAGTGACGTAGTAGCTACATTATCATTGACGTAGTATCTGCATAATCAGTGTCATAATAGTTACGTTATCAGTGACGTAGTAACTCCATTATCAATGACGTAGTAGCTGCGTTATCCGTGACGTAGTAGCTGCGTTATCAGTGACGTAGTAGCTACGTTATCAGTGATGCAGTAGCTACGTTATCAGTGTCATAGTAGTTACGTTATCAGTGACGTAGTAGCTACGTCATCAGGGATGCAGTAGCTAGTTATCAGTGACGTAGTAGATTAATTATCAGTGACGTAGGTGCTAAGTAATCATTGATGCAGTAGCTACGTTATCAGTGTCATAGTAGTTACGTTATCAGTGACATGGTAGCTACGATGACAGTGACGTAGTAGCTACAATATCAGTGACGTAGTAGCTACATTTTTAGCGACGCAGTAGCTACATTTTCAGTGACGTAGTAGCTACATTTTCAGTGACGTAGTAGCTCCATTATCAGTGAGGTAGTAGCTGCGTTATCAGTGAGGTAGTAGCTGCTTTCTCGATGACGTGTAGTAGCTGCGTTATCAGTGACGTAGTACCTGCATTATCAGTGACGTAGTAGCTACGTTATTAGTGACGTAGTAGCTACATTATCAGTGATGCAGTAGCTACATTATCAGTGACGTAGTAGCTACATTATCAGTGACGTGGTAGCTTCGTTATCAGGACGTAGTAGCTACGTTATCAGTGATGCAGTAGCTACGTTATCAGTGTCATAGTAGTTACGTTATCAGTGACATTGTAGCTACGTTGACAGTGACGTAGTAGCTACAATGTCAGTGACGTAGTAGCTACATTATCAGTTACGTAGTAGCTACATTTTCAGTGACGTAGTAGCTCCATTATCAGTGAGGTAGTAGCTGCATTATCAGTGACGTAGTAGCTGCGTTATCAGTGATGTAGTAGCTACATTTTCAGTGACGTAGTAGCTCCATTATCAGTGAGGTAGTAGCTGCGTTATCAGTGACTTAGTCGCTGCTTTATCAGTGACGTAGTAGCTATGTTATCAGTGACGTAGTACCTGCATTGTCAGTGACGTAGTAGCTACGTTATTAGTGAAGTAGCAGCTACATTATCAGTGACGTATTAGCTACATTATCAGTGACGTAGTAACTTCGTTATCACTGACGTAGTAGCTGAATTTTCAGTGACGTAGTAGCTGCGATGTCAGTGACGTAGTAGCTGCATTTTCAGTGACGTAGTAGCTATGTTATTAGTGATGTAGTAGCTAAATTTTCAGTGACTTAGTACCTGCATTATCAGTGACGTAGTAGCTGCTTTATCAGTGACGTAGCAGCTACATTTTCAGTGACTTAGTAGCTTCGTTATCAGTGACGTAGTACCTACGTTAGCAGTGATGCAGTAGCTAGGTTATCAGTGTCGTAGTAGTTACGTTATCAATGACATAGCAGCCACGTTATCAGTGATGCAGTAGCTACATTATCAGTGACGCAGTAGCTACATTATCAGTGACGTACTAGCTACATTATCAGTTACGTAGTAGCTACATTTTCAGTGACGCAGTAGCTCCATTATCAGTGAGGTAGTAGCTGCGTTATCAGTGACGTAGTAGCTGCTTTAACAATGACGTAGTAGCTGCGTTATCAGCGACATAGTACCTGCATTATCAGTGACGTAGTAGCTACGTTATTAGTGACGTAGTAGTTACATTATCAGTGATGTAGTAGCTACATTATCAGTGACGTAGTAGCTGCGTTATCAGTGACATAGTAGCTACATTATCATTGATGCAGTAGCTACGTTATCAGTGTCAGTAGTTACGTTATCAGTGACATAGTTGTTACGTTATCAGTGACGTAGTAGCTACATTTTCAGTGACGTAGTAGCTACATTGACAGTGAAGTAGTAGCTTCATTATCAGTGACGTAGTAGCTACATTATTACTGACGTAGTTGCTCCATTATCAGTGAGGTAGTAGCTGCATTATCAGTGCAGTAGTAGCTTCATTATCTGTGACGTAGTAGCTGCGTTATCTGTGAAGTAGTAGCTGCTTTATCAATGACGTGTAGTACCTGCATTATCAGTGACGTAGTAGCTACGTTATAAGTGACGTAGTAGCTACATTATCATTGACGTAGTATCTGCATAATCAGTGTCATAATAGTTACGTTATCAGTGACGTAGTAACTCCATTATCAGTGACGTAGTAGCTGCGTTATCCGTGACGTAGTAGCTGCGTTATCAGTGATGTAGTAGCTACATTTTCAGTGACGTAGTAGCTCCATTATCAGTGAGGTAGTAGCTGCGTTATCAGTGACTTAGTCGCTGCTTTATCAGTGACGTAGTAGCTATGTTATCAGTGACGTAGTACCTGCATTGTCAGTGACGTAGTAGCTACGTTATTAGTGAAGTAGCAGCTACATTATCAGTGACGTATTAGCTACATTATCAGTGACGTAGTAGCTTCGTTATCACTGACGTAGTAGCTGAATTTTCAGTGACGTAGTAGCTGCGATGTCAGTGACGTAGTAGCTGCATTTTCAGTGACGTAGTAGCTATGTTATTAGTGATGTAGTAGCTAAATTTTCAGTGACTTAGTACCTGCATTATCAGTGACGTAGTAGCTGCTTTATCAGTGACGTAGCAGCTACATTTTCAGTGACTTAGTAGCTTCGTTATCAGTGACGTAGTACCTACGTTAGCAGTGATGCAGTAGCTAGGTTATCAGTGTCGTAGTAGTTACGTTATCAATGACATAGCAGCCACGTTATCAGTGATGCAGTAGCTACATTATCAGTGACGCAGTAGCTACATTATCAGTGACGTACTAGCTACATTATCAGTTACGTAGTAGCTACATTTTCAGTGACGCAGTAGCTCCATTATCAGTGAGGTAGTAGCTGCGTTATCAGTGACGTAGTAGCTGCTTTAACAATGACGTAGTAGCTGCGTTATCAGTGACATAGTACCTGCATTATCAGTGACGTAGTAGCTACGTTATTAGTGACGTAGTAGTTACATTATCAGTGATGTAGTAGCTACATTATCAGTGACGTAGTAGCTGCGTTATCAGTGACATAGTAGCTACATTATCATTGATGCAGTAGCTACGTTATCAGTGTCAGTAGTTACGTTATCAGTGACATAGTTGTTACGTTATCAGTGACGTAGTAGCTACATTTTCAGTGACGTAGTAGCTACATTGACAGTGAAGTAGTAGCTTCATTATCAGTGACGTAGTAGCTACATTATTACTGACGTAGTTGCTCCATTATCAGTGAGGTAGTAGCTGCATTATCAGTGCAGTAGTAGCTTCATTATCTGTGACGTAGTAGCTGCGTTATCTGTGAAGTAGTAGCTGCTTTATCAATGACGTGTAGTACCTGCATTATCAGTGACGTAGTAGCTACGTTATAAGTGACGTAGTAGCTACATTATCATTGACGTAGTATCTGCATAATCAGTGTCATAATAGTTACGTTATCAGTGACGTAGCAACTCCATTATCAGTGACGTAGTAGCTGCGTTATCCGTGACGTAGTAGCTGCGTTATCAGTGACGTAGTAGCTACGTTATCAGTGATGCAGTAGCTACGTTATCAGTGTCATAGTATTATATTCTTAGTTTTTTCGGTAAAGTCACGTTGAAGAGAAACAACAAAATAACAAAATATATATAAAACAATAAAAAATTCTCACGACCTTTCGACCATAACTCAAACGGTCATCATCAGGTGTGTCGGTTTGCATAAATTTATTTTGAAAACGGCATATTTATTTATTTTTATATATTAAAAAAAATAATAACGTTTGCGTCACGCGCAACGATGGCAGTTTGCCCAGGACTAGTCCATCTATTGAATTACTGCAGTCACGAAAGCTTTAGTGTCATAGTAGTTACGTTATCAGTGACGTAGTAGCTACGTCATCAGGGATGCAGTAGCTAGTTATCAGTGACGTAGTAGATTAATTATCAGTGAGGTAGGTGCTAAGTAATCATTGATGCAGTAGCTACGTTATCAGTGTCATAGTAGTTACGTTATCAGTGACATGGTAGCTACGATGACAGTGACGTAGTAGCTACAATATCAGTGACGTAGTAGCTACATTTTTAGTGACGCAGTAGCTCCATTATCAGTGAGGTAGTAGCTGCGTTATCAGTGACGTAGTAGCTGCTTTAACAATGACGTAGTAGCTGCGTTATCAGTGACATAGTACCTGCATTATCAGTGACGTAGTAGCTACGTTATTAGTGACGTAGTAGTTACATTATCAGTGATGTAGTAGCTACATTATCAGTGACGTAGTAGCTGCGTTATCAGTGACATAGTAGCTACATTATCATTGATGCAGTAGCTACGTTATCAGTGTCAGTAGTTACGTTATCAGTGACATAGTTGTTACGTTATCAGTGACGTAGTAGCTACATTTTCAGTGACGTAGTAGCTACATTGACAGTGAAGTAGTAGCTTCATTATAAGTGACGTAGTAGCTACATTATTACTGACGTAGTTGCTCCATTATCAGTGAGGTAGTAGCTGCATTATCAGTGCAGTAGTAGCTTCATTATCTGTGACGTAGTAGCTGCGTTATCTGTGAAGTAGTAGCTGCTTTATCAATGACGTGTAGTACCTGCATTATCAGTGACGTAGTAGCTACGTTATAAGTGACGTAGTAGCTACATTATCATTGACGTAGTATCTGCATAATCAGTGTCATAATAGTTACGTTATCAGTGACGTAGTAACTCCATTATCAGTGACGTAGTAGCTGCGTTATCCGTGACGTAGTAGCTGCGTTATCAGTGACGTAGTAGCTACGTTATCAGTGATGCAGTAGCTACGTTATCAGTGTCATAGTATTATATTCTTAGTTTTTTCGGTAAAGTCACGTTGAAGAGAAACAACAAAATAACAAAATATATATAAAACAATAAAAAATTCTCACGACCTTTCGACCATAACTCAAACGGTCATCATCAGGTGTGTCGGTTTGCATAAATTTATTTTGAAAACGGCATATTTATTTATTTTTATATATTTAAAAAAATAATAACGTTTGCGTCACGCGCAACGATGGCAGTTTGCCCAGGACTAGTCCATCTATTGAATTACTGCAGTCACGAAAGCTTTAGTGTCATAGTAGTTACGTTATCAGTGACGTAGTAGCTACGTCATCAGGGATGCAGTAGCTAGTTATCAGTGACGTAGTAGATTAATTATCAGTGAGGTAGGTGCTAAGTAATCATTGATGCAGTAGCTACGTTATCAGTGTCATAGTAGTTACGTTATCAGTGACATGGTAGCTACGATGACAGTGACGTAGTAGCTACAATATCAGTGACGTAGTAGCTACATTTTTAGTGACGCAGTAGCTACATTTTCAGTGACGTAGTAGCTACATTTTCAGTGACGTAGTAGCTCCATTATCAGTGAGGTAGTAGCTGCATTATCAGTGAGGTAGTAGCTGCTTTCTCGATGACGTGTAGTAGCTGCGTTATCAGTGACGTAGTACCTGCGTTATCAGTGACGTAGTAGCTACGTTATTAGTGACGTAGTAGCTACATTATCAGTGATGCAGTAGCTACATTATCAGTGACGTAGTAGCTGCGTTATCAGTGATGTAGTAGCTACATTATCAGTGACGTAGTAGCTGCGTTATCAGTGACATAATAGCTACGTTATCATTGAGGCAGTAGCTACGTTATCAGTGTTCATAGTTACGTTATCAGTGACATAATTGCTACGTTATCAGTGACGTAGTAGCTACATTATCAGTGACGTAGTAGCTACATTGACAGTGACGTAGTAGCTACATTATCAGTGAGGTAGTAGCTGCGTTATCAGTGACGTAGTAGCTGCTTTATCAGTAACATAGTAGCTGCGTTATCAGTGACGCAGTAGCTACATTTTCAGTGACGTAGTAGCTCCATTATCAGTGAGGTAGTAGCTGCGTTATCAGTGACGTAGTAGCTGCTTTATCAGTGACGTAGTAGCTGCGTTATCAGTGATGTAGTAGCTACGTTATCAGTGACGTAGTAGCTGCGTTATCAGTGACATAGTAGCTACGTTATCTTTGATGCAGTAGCTACGTTATCAGTGTCAGTAGTTACGTTATCAGTGACATAGTTGCTACGTTATCAGTGACGTAGCAGCTACATTATCAGTGACGTAGTAGCTACATTATCAGTGATGCAGTAGCTACATTATCAGTGACGTAGTAGCTACATTAACAGTGATGCAGTAGCTACATTATCAGTGACGCAGTAGCTACATTATCAGTGACGTAGCAGCTCCATTATCAGTGAGGTAGTAGCTGCATTATCAGGGACGTAGTAGCTCCATTATCTGTGACGTAGTAGCTGCGTTATCCGTGAAGTAGTAGCTGCTTTATCAATGCCGTGTAGTAGCTGCGTTATCAGTGACGTAGTACCTGCATTATCAGTGACGTAGTAGCTACGTTATAAGTGACGTAGTAGCTACATTATCATTGACGTAGTATCTGCATAATCAGTGTCATAATAGTTACGTTATCAGTGACGTAGTAACTCCATTATCAGTGACGTAGGTGCTGAGTTATCCGTGACGTAGTAGCTGCGTTATCAGTGACGTAGTAGCTACGTTATCAGTGATGCAGTGGCTACGTCATCAGTGTCAAAGTAGTTACGTTTTCAGTGACATAGTAGCTACGTTATCAGTGACGTAGTAGCTACGTAATCAGTGATGCAGTAGCTAGTTATCAGTGACGTAGTAGATACATTATCAGTGACGTAGTAGCTGCGTTATCAGTGATGTAGTAGCTACATTATCAGTGACGTAGTAGCTGCGTTATCAGTGACATAGTAGCTACGTTATCAGTGACGTAGTAGCTACGTTATCAGTGATGCAGTAGCTACGTTATCAGTGTCATAGTAGTTACGTTATCAGTGACATTGTAGCTACGTTGACAGTGATGTACTAGCTACAATATCAGTGAGGTAGTAGCTACATTATCAGTTACGTAGTAGCCAAATTTTCAGTGACGTAGTAGCTCCATTATCAGTGAGGTAGTAGCTGCGTTATCAGTGACGTAGTAGCTGCATTATCCGTAACGTAGTAGCTGCGTTATCAGTGACGTAGTAGCTACATTTTCAGTGACGTAGTAGCTCCATTATCAGTGAGGTAGTAGCTGCGTTATCAGTGACGTAGTAGCTGCTTTATCAGTGACGTAGTAGCTGCGTTATCAGTGATGTAGTAGCTACATTATCAGTGACGTAGTAGCTGCGTTATCAGTGACATAATAGCTACGTTATCATTGATGCAGTAGCTACGTTATCAGTGTTCGTAGTTACGTTATCAGTGACATAGTTGCTACGTTATCAGTGACGTAGTAGCTACATTATCAGTGACGTAGTAGCTACATTGACAGTGACGTAGTAGCTACATTATCAGTGAGGTAGTAGCTGCGTTATCAGTGACGTAGTAGCTGCTTTATCAGTAACGTAGTAGCTGCGTTATCAGTGACGTAGTAGCTACATTTTCAGTGACGTAGTAGCTCCATTATCAGTGAGGTAGTAGCTGCGTTATCAGTGACGTAGTAGCTGCTTTATCAGTGACGTAGTAGCTGCGTTATCAGTGATGTAGTAGCTACGTTATCAGTGACATAATTGCTACGTTATCACTGACGTAGCAGCTGCATTATCAGTGACGTAGTAGCTACATTGACGTAGTAGCTACATTATCAGTGACGTAGTAGCTACATTATCAGTGACGTAGTAGCTACATTAACAGTGATGCAGTAGCTACATTATCAGTGACGCAGTAGCTACATTATCAGTGACGTAGCATCTCCATTATCAGTGAGATAGTAGCTGCATTATCAGGGACGTAGTAGCTCCATTATCCGTGAATTAGTAGCTGCTTTATCAATGCCGTGTAGTAGCTGCGTTATCAGTGACGTAGTACCTGCATTATCAGTGACGTAGTAGCTACGTTATAAGTGACGTAGTAGCTACATTATCATTGACGTAGTATCTGCATAATCAGTGTCATAATAGTTACGTTATCAGTGACGTAATAGCTACGTAATCAGTGATGCAGTAGCTAGTTATCAGTGACGTAGTAGATACATTATCAGTGACGTAGTAGCACATTATCAATGAAGTAGTAGCTGCGTTATCAGTGACGTAGGTGCTAAGTTATCATTGATGCAGTAGCTACGTTATCAGTGACATAGTAGCTACGTTGACAGTGACGTAGTAGCTACGTTATAAGTGACGTAGTAGCTACATTATCATTGACGTAGTATCTGCATAATCAGTGTCATAATAGTTACGTTATCAGTGACGTAGTAACTCCATTATCAGTGACGTAGTAGCTGCGTTATCCTTGACGTAGTAGCTGCGTTATCAGTGACGTGGTAGCTACGTTATCAGTGATGCAGTAGCTACGTTATCAGTGTCATAGTAGTTACGTTATCAGTGACGTAGTAGCTACGTCATCCGGGATGCAGTAGCTAGTTATCAGTGACGTAGTAGATACATTATCAGTGACGTAGGTGCTAAGTTATCATTGATGCAGTAGCTACGTTATCAGTGTCATAGTAGTTACATTATCAGTGACATGGTAGCTACGATGACAGTGACGTAGTAGCTACAATATCAGTGACGTAGTAGCTACATTATCAGTGACGCAGTAGCTACATTTTCAGTGACGTAGTAGCTACATTTTCAGTGACGTTGTAGCTCCATTATCAGTGAGGTAGTAGCTGCGTTATCAGTGAGGTAGTAGATGCTTTCTCAATGACGTGTAGTAGCTGCGTTATCAGTGACGTAGTACCTGCATTATCAGTGACGTAGTAGCTACGTTATTAGTGACGTAGTAGCTACATTATCAGTGATGCAGTAGCTACATTATCAGTGACGTAGTAGCTACATTATCAGTGACATAGTAGCTATGTTATTAGTGATGCAGTAGCTACGTTATCAGTGTCATAGTAGTTACATTATCAGTGACATTGTAACTACGTTGACAGTGACGTAGTAACTACAATATCAGTGACGTGGTAGCTACATTATCAGTTACGTAGTAGCTACATTTTCAGTGACGTAGTAGCTCCATTATCAGTGAGGTAGTAGCTGCATTATCAGTGACGTAGTAGCTGCTTTATCAGTAACGTAGTAGCTGCGTTATCAGTGATGTAGTAGCTACATTTTCAGTGAGGTAGTAGCTCCATTATCAGTGAGGTAGTAGCTGCGTTATCAGTGACGTAGTAGCTGCGTTATCAGTGATGTAGTAGCTACATTATCAGTGACGTAGTAGCTGCGTTATCAGTGACATAGTAGCTACGTTATCAGTGACCTAGTAGCTACGTTATCAGTGATGCAGTAGCTAAGTTATCAGTGTCATAGTAGTTACGTTATCAGTGACATTGTAGCTACGTTGACAGTGACGTAGTAGCTACAATATCAGTGACGTAGTAGCTACATTATCAGTTACGTAGTAGCTACATTTTCAGTGACGTAGTAGCTCCATTATCAGTGAGGTAGTAGCTGCGTTATCAGTGACGTAGTAGCTGCTTTATCAGTAACGTAGTAGCTGCGTTATCCGTGACGTAATAGCTACATTTTCAGTGACGTAGTAGCTCCATTATCAGTGAGGTAGTAGCTGCGTTATCAGTGACGTAGTAGCTGCGTTATCAGTGACGTAGTAGCTACGTTATCAGTGATGCAGTGGCTACGTTATCCGTGTCATAGTAGTTACGTTATCAGTGACATAGTAGCTACGTTATCAGTGACGTAGTAGCTACGTAATCAGTGATGCAGTAGCTAGTTATCAGTGACGTAGTAGATACATTATCAGTGACGTAGTAGCTACATTATCAATGAAGTAGTAGCTGCGTTATCAGTGACGTAGGTGCTAAGTTATCATTGATGCAGTAGCTACGTTATCAGTGTCATAGTAGTTACGTTATCAGTGACATAGTAGCTACGTTGACAGTGACGTAGTAGCTACGTTATCAGTGACGTAGTAGCTACATTATCAGTGATGTAGTAGCTACATTAACAGTGACGCAGTAGCTACATTATCAGTGATGTAGTAGCTACATTATCAGTGACGTAGTAGCTCCATTATCGGTGAGGTTGTAGCTGCGTTATCAGTGACATAGACGCTGCTTTATCAGTGACGTAGTAGCTTTGTTATCAGTGACGTTTTACCTGCATTGTCAGTGACGTAGTAGCTACGTTATTAGTGACGTAGTAGCTACATTATCAGTGACGTAGTAGCTACATTATCAGTGACGTAGTAGCTTCATTATCACTGACGTGGTAGCTGAATTTTCAGTGAAGTAGTAGATGCGTTGTCAGTGACGTAGTAGCTACGTTATTAGTGATGTAGTAGCTACATTTTCAGTGACGTAGTAGCTCCATTATCAGTAAGGTAGTAGCTGCGTTATCAGTGACGTAGTAGCTGCGTTATCAGTGACGTAGTAGCTACGTTATCAGTGATGCAGTGGCTACGTTATCAGTGTCATAGTAGTTACGTTATCAGTGACATAGTAGCTACGTTATCAGTGACGTAGTAGCTACGTAATCAGTGATGCAGTAGCTAGTTATCAGTGACGTAGTAGATACATTATCAGTGACGTAGTATCTACATTATCAATGAAGTAGTAGCTGCGTTATCAGTGACGTAGGTGCTAAGTTATCATTGATGCAGTAGCTACGTTATCAGTGTCATAGTAGTTACGTTATCAGTGACATAGTAGCTACGTTGACAGTGACGTAGTAGCTACGTTATCAATGACGTAGTAGCTACATTATCAGTGATGTAGTAGCTACATTAACAGTGACGCAGTAGCTACATTATCAGTGATGTAGTAGCTACATTATCAGTGACGTAGTAGCTCCATTATCGGTGAGGTTGTAGCTGCGTTATCAGTGACTTAGACGCTGCTTTATCAGTGACGTAGTAGCTGTGTTATCAGTGACGTTTTACCTGCATTGTCAGTGACGTAGTAGCTACGTTATTAGTGACGTAGTAGCTACATTATCAGTGACGTAGTAGCTACATTATCAGTGAGGTAGTAGCTTCATTATCACTGACGTGATAGCTGAATTTTCAGTGACGTAGTAGCTGCGTTGTCAGTGACGTAGTAGCTGCATTTTCAGTGACGTAGTAGCTACGTTATTAGTGATGTAGTAGCTACATTTTCAGTGACGTAGTACCTGCATTATCAGTGACGTAGTAGCTGCTTTATCAGTGACGTAGTTACTGCATTTTCAGTGACGTAGTAGCTGCGTTATCAGTGAAGTAGTAGCTGCATTATCAGTGACGTAGTAGCTACGTTATAATTGTCATTGTAGTTACGTTATCAGTGACGTAGTAGCTACATTATCAGTGATGTAGTAGCTACGTTATCAGTGACGTAGTAGTTACGTTATCAGTGAGGCAGTAGCTAAATTATGACGTTGAAATGCTCACTCAATCTTCGCAAAATAAAAATACCACCACAAGTAGTTGCGTTGCTCTTTTGCCAATGCGAGTTTGACATCGATTATTCCGGCTTCCACACACTCTCACGCGCGTCACACAACAAGAACCACAACAACAAAAACCACAACAACAACCGACATTCGCCACTAGGTGGCGGTGACGTCACCACGGCGCTTGTGCCAGGCCAAGTGCACGTTGAGGCCACGTGAAGTGTCGAACGCCCGCTGGCAGGAGGTCACGGGACAGACCCAGCAGGTGCCACTGGTCGACTGACTGAGATGACTGAGATGAGTGGCTGATGCACCACCTGTGCCCCCTACTGTGCCTACTCTCTGTGCTTTAGCCACCCTCCGCTCGTTGTTTTGAGCGCCGCTACTCCGCCCTCTGTTGTTGCTGAAGGGCGACTGCCTCCACCTGCCCAGCCTAGCAGCAAGCGTCCTTCACGAACCTCCTCCACACGTACACGCACAAACACGTACACACACACGTACACACACAGGTACACACACGTACACACACACGTTCACACACAGGTACACACACGTACACATACACGTACACACACACACGTACACACACGTATACACACACGTACACAAACACGTACACACACACGTACACACACGTACGTACACACACGTACACACACGTACACACACGTACACACACACGTACACACACGTACACATACACGTACACACACACGTACACACACACGTACACACACACGTACACACACGTACACACACAGGTACACAAACACACAGGTACACACACGTACACACACGTACACACACATCCACGTGAGTAAGTGAAGTTGACCTTCCACCCCCGCATCTCTCTGATGAGCACGGTTTCCTACGTATGGTACGAAAGAAGTTCAACATACAAACATTAGCACAGGCGGTGGCGTGAAGTCCCGAATCAGCATGACGAGCGTAAGTAGCATAACTTGCGTAAACTAGTGTAACTAGCGTAAACTAGCATAACTAGTGTAACTAGCGTAACTAGCGTAACTAGTGTAACTAGTGTAACTAGCGTAAACTAGTGTGGTGTAACTAGTGTAACTAGCGTAAACTAGTGTGGTGTAACTAGTATAACTAGCGTAAACTAGCGTAACTAGCGTGACTAAAATAACAAACGTGACTAGCGTAACAAGCGTAAACTAGCGTGGTGTAACTAGGGTAACTAGCGTAAACCAGCATAAACTATTGTAACTAGCGTAAACTAGTGTGGTGTAACTAGTGTAACTAGCATAAACTAGTGTGGTGTAACTAGTGTAACTAGCGTAAACTAGCTTAACTAGCGTGACTAAAATAATTAACGTGACTAGCGTAACAAGCGTAAACTAGCGTGGTGTAACTAGGGTAACTAGCGTAAACCAGCATAAACTAGTGTAACTAGCCTAAACTAGTGTGGTGTAACTAGTGTAACTAGCGTAAACTAGCGTAACTAGCGTGACTAAAATAACTAACGTGACTAGCATAACTAGCGTAAACTAGCGTAGTGTAACTAGTGTAACTAGCGTAGCGTAACTAGTGTAACTAGCGTAACTAGCGTAACTAGCGTGACAAAAATAACTAACGTGACTAGCGTTAACTAGCGTAAACTAGCGTAGTGTAACTAGCGTAAACTAGCGTAAACTAGTGTGGCGTAACTAGTATAACTAGCGTTAACTAGCGTGACAAAATAACTAACGTGACTAGCGTAACTAGCGTAAACTAGCGTAGTGTAACTAGTGTAACTAGCGTAGTGTAACTAGTGAAACTAGCGTAAACTAGCGTAACTAGCATAAACTAGCGTAGTGTAACTAGTGTAACTAGCATAAACTAGCGTGACTAAAATACGTAACGTGACTAGCGTAACTTGCATAACCTAGCATAGTATAACTAGTGTAACTAGCGTAAACTAGCGTAACTAGTGTAACTAGCGTAAACTAGCATAACTAGTTTAACTAGCGTAAGTAGCGTAAACTAGTGTGGTGTAACTAGCATAAACTATTGTGGTGTAACTAGTGTAACTAGCGTAAACTAGCGTAACTAGCGTGACTAAAATAATTAACGTGACAAGCGTAACTAGCGTAAACTAGCGTGGTGTAACTAGGGTAACTAGCGTAAACTAGCATAAACTATTGTAACTAGCGTAAACTAGTGTGGTGTAACAGGTGTAACTAGCGTAAACTAGCGTAACTAGCGTGACTAAAATAACTAACGTGACTAGCATAACTAGCGTAAACTAGTGTAGTGTAACTAGTGTAACTAGCGTAACTAGCGTAACTAGCGTGACTAAAATAACTAACGTTACTAGCGTAACTAGCGTAAACTAGCGTGGTGTAACTAGTGTAACTAGCGTAAACTAGCGTACACTAGTGTGGCGTAACTAGTATAACTAGCGTAAACTAGCGTGACAAAATAACTAACGTGACTAGCGTAACTAGCGTAAACTAGCGTAGCGTAACTAGTGAAACTAGCGTAAACTAGCGTAACTAGCATAAACTTGCGTAGTGTAACTAGTGTAACTAGCATAAACTAGCGCAAACTAGCGTGACTAAAATAACTAACGTAACTAGCGTAACTAGCGTAAACTAGCATAATGTAACTAGTGTAACTAGTGTAAACTAGCGTAACTAGCGTAACTAGCGTAACCAGCGTAAACTAGCATAACTAGTGTAACTAGCGTAACTAGTGTAACTAGCGTAACTAGAGTAATTAGTGTAAAACTAGTGTAAACTAGCGTAAACTAGCATAACTAGTGTAACTAGCGTAAACTAGCGTGGTGTAACTAGTGTAACTAGCGTAACTAGTGTAACTAGCGTAAACTAGTGTTGTGCAACTAGCGTACCTAGTGTAACTAGCGTAAACTAGCATAACTAGCGTAACTAGTGTAACTAGCGTAAACTAGCATAACTAGCGTAACTAGTGTAACTAGCGTAAACTAGCATAACTAGCGTAACTATTGTGGTGTAACTAGTGTAACTAGCGTAAACTAGCGTAACTAGCGTGACTAAAATAACTAACGTGACTCCTCACTGGTGGCGAAAGCTCCCAGGAGTCGCCTACGGCAACCAGCGTCAGATTTGCCATCGACAACTTCTGCGGACGTGTGCCTGGGCTTCGTTCACTTGTCCCCCCGGGCACGCGTCTGGAACGTCGAGAAGCCAGCGGGGCTGACTGCGGTGCCCTGCGGCTTGTCTCGTTCTGTGGCCATAGTAAGCCTCAACTTAACTAGAATGACTTTCGGTTTTATTTTTATTTTATTTTAACCACGTGAGAGGCACCGCCACCTCTTCTGGGCTGCTATTATTATTATGAAAACAAAAAACTGAGTTCAGCGACCCTGGGCTATCGCGAACGATAGCTCGATGAAGTGCGCCAATATCATCGTCGTCGTCGTTTTGAAATGTATAGCGGCAGCCAAATGGCGCTAAACGCGCGGTGATGTCGATTGCAGAAAAAAACAAACCGGAGGAGATCGAACCCACGACCTCCTGTATACCAGGCGAGGTAGTTAACATCTCCTAGCCACCGTGATGATGATGATGATGAGAGAGATACACAAACTACAAATATACAGCAGCAGGCATCAGGGTCGGGATCGAACCCACGACCTCCTGTATACCGGGCGAGGTGGTTAACATCTCCTAGCCACAGTGATGATGATGATGATAGAAAGACACGCAAACTCCAAATATACAGCTGCAGCAGACATCGTCAACGTGGGGATCGAACCCACGACCTCCTGTATACCAGGCGAGGTAGTTAACATCTCTTAGCCACTGTGACACTCACCGCACCCTCACCCTCACCCACCCTCCTCCTCCACCCACCCCCAAAAAACTCCGCTTCGGGGCATCGAACGAGCGGCTATAACTCTGCCCTCTCCAATTCAGCCTTCACTCCACATTCCCCCACCCCCAACCCACATCCCCCACAACATCACCCCCTCCACCTACCCACCCACCCACCCACAACCACACAGCACCCAGCTGGGCTGACCTTCCCTGCGGGCTAAACGCTTTGAGCTGTAGTGGAGGGACGAATGGATCGATGGCCCCGTTAATTATTACTGATGTAGCCTCCCACACACACCCGCCCCCCCACACCACCACTACCCCCCTCCCCTTCCACCCCCCACCACCACCAAACATTTCCTACATTTGTACCCGTGTATTATTTAAGCGGCTAGGAGATGTTAACCACCTCGCCGGGTGTGCAGGAGGTCGTGGGTTCGATGCCGACCTTGACGCCTGCTGCTGTATATTTGGAGTCTGCGTGTCTCTCTCTCTCTCATCATCATCATCACGATGGCTGGGAGATGTTAACTACCTCGCCGGGTATGCAGGGGGCCGTGGGTTCGATGCCGACCTTGACACCTGCTGTATATTGGAGTCTGCATGTCTCTCTCTCTCTCATCATCATCATCATCACGATGGCTGGGAGATGTTAACTACCTCGCCGGGTATACAGAGGGGCCGTGGGTTCGCTTCCAACCCTGAGAATGCCTGCCCGGCTGTATTTGTCTCCCGAGAGGGCGATGATTGCTACACACCGCACCAGGTACTCATTTTTAGGCTGAGTCGACCTAGGTGACGCCCAGGACCGGTTCGGATAATCGTCGCTGATATGGGTGGCCGTCAACGGGAATCGAACTCTGGTCGCCGGGTTCGTAGCGCTAGCGTAGCGCTAGCGCTGTAACAGACTGCTAGGGGCAAGTGCTGCTAGCGAGCAGCAGCAGCACCTACGAAGGCCGACACTGTGGCACACGAGGGGGTGGGTGACCAGCAGCACCGCGCCCAGCCGCCTTTGTCTCCCCCTACGCACCGCACCCGGGTCAACTCGGGTCTTCGTGCTCGCAGCGCGCTAACCGCTGCACCACCGCTCACAGGCACAAAGACAAAGATCCCACGAGTAGCCTTAAAAGGCACACACACACACGTATGTACAGACGCACGCATATACATATAGACACGGACACACACGATATAAATTACACGGCATATTTGCAGTCAAGATGGCCGAGATAATTTTTCCATTAAGGTCCCGATATTTTTTAGGCTAATGATGGAATTTTCACTGCACACACTCTCTCGCTCTCGCTCTCTCGCTCTTCCACTCTCTCTCTCTCTCGTCTGGTCACGGTAATGCTCTCGCTTCTCTCTCTCTCTCTCATCTTCCGATTTCCATCGCGGCCATCCGACGGCGCCAGCGATCATCCATCCCACGACTCACCGCGCGGAGCCATTCATAACGGACGTGGCGAAGATCACAGCAGAATGAATTATCTCGTCCCGCGGGAGATGAGGAGGAGGAGGATTTACACAGAGACCCATAGACACACACGCACAGACGCATACTCATATATAGACCCGTAAACTCGCACAGAGAGCCATGGACTCATACAGAGACCCATAGACACACACACAGACCCATACTCATATATAGACCCGTAAAAAAGCACAGAGAGCCATGGACTCACATAGAGACCCATAGACCCACACACAGACGCATACTCATATATAGACCCATAAAGTCGCACAGAGAACCATAGACTCACACAGAGACCCATAGACACACACACACAGACCCATACTCATATATAGACCCGTAAACTCGCACAGAGAGCCATGGACTCACACAGAGACCCATAGACACACACACAGACCCATACTCATATACATAGACTCGTAAACTCGCAAAGAGAGCCATAGACTCACACAGAGACCCATAGACACACACACAGACCCATACTCATATATAGACCCGTAAATGCGCACAGAGAGCCATAGACTCAATCAGAGACCCATAGACACGCACAGACGCATACTCATATATAGACCCGTAAACTCGCACAGAGAGCCATGGACTCACAGAGACCCATAGACACACACACAGACCCATACTCATATATATAGACCCGTAAACTCGCACAGAGAGCCATAGACTCACACAGAGACCCATATACACACACACAGACCCATACTCATAAATATAGACTCGTAAACTCGCACAGAGAACCATAGACTCATACAGAGCCCCAAAGACACACACACAGACCCATACTCATATATAGATCCGTAAACGCGCACAGAGAGCCGTAGACTCATACAGAGACCCATAGACACGCACACAGATGCATACTCATATATAGACCCATAACGTCGCACAGAGAGCCATATACTCATACAGAGACCCATAGATACACACACAGACCCATATTCATATATAGACCCGTAAACTCGCACAGAGAGCCATAGACTCATACAGAAACCCATAGATACACACACAGACCCATACTCATTTATAGACACGTCAAATCGCACGGAGAGCCATAGACTCACACAGAGACCCATAGACACACACACTGAGCCCCTTAGACTTACATAGAGAACCAGACGCATATAGAGATCCCTAAACTCACACAGAGAACTACAGACTCACATAGAGATCCAAAGACTCACATAGAGACCCATAGACACGCAGAGAGCCATAGACTCCCACAGAGGCCCATAGACAAATAGACAGCCATATACTTACATAGAGACTCAGAGAATCACACAGACATCCATACTCACATAGAGATCCATAAAACACAAAGACCGATAGACTTACAAAAAGATCCATACTCACAGTGAGACCAACAGACTCACACACAGATCCATACTCATGTAAGGGATCTGCGAGCCACCCTCACGCACTCGCACCACGCAGACATGAAATCTCCGCACTCCGCATGGCACACACCAATCACACGCACGGGAATACACTAGACGGGGGTCAAGGGTTAAAGGGAACTGACGTCACACGGACCCGGCGTGCGAGGCGAGGATGTGTATTGGGAACGAGGGCGGGGATAGAGGGTTTAAATGGGGCTACGAGACGCATGTTCGGAGTTGGTTTTAGGAACGAGTGTGGCTGTGGGTTGAAGCATAAACGAGTGCGTAAACCAGCCTCCGACTCCTCTTCATCTGGTGGCAGCGGTGGGGATGTCTCGCCTCAGCTGGCGCACGATCCCAAGGTGGGAGACTCAGCCGGAAGACGCCCGAGGTGCCCGGGACAAGATGTGCTCGGAAACGGAACCGACGAGTCGAGATTCGTCCCCCGGCTCATCGACGGGATCCGTGGCAGCTGCTCGTCCTGTGTGGTCACCTTCCTCCAACAACCCGGCGGTGCAGACCCGGCGCCGCCGCCACCGCAGATCACCCTCGAAGGATCGCAGGATGGATCAGCTGCTGGG
>NC_046133.1:5885440-5893650 GCF_010993605.1 Petromyzon marinus | reverse complement strand
TGAAGAGAGATAAAGTGATGAGAGATAAAGTGATGAGAGATAAAGTGATGAGAGTTAAAGGAATGAGAGATAAAGTGACGAGAGATAAAGTGATGAGAGATAAAGTGACGAGAGATAAAGTGATGAGAGATAAAGTGATGAGAGATAAAGTGATGAGAGAGATAAAGTGATGAGAGATAAAGTGATGAGAGATAAAGTGGTGAGAGATAAAGTGATGAGAGAGATAAAGTGATGAGAGATGAAGTGATGGGAGATAAAGTGATGAGAGATAAAGTGATGAGAGAGATAGTGACGAGAGATAAAGTGATGAGAGATAAAGTGATGAGAGATAAAGTGATGAGAGATAAAGTGATGAGGGATAAAGTGAGGAGAGATAAAGTGATGAGAGATAAGGTGGTGAGAGATAAAGTGATGAGAGATAAAGTGATGAGAGAGATAGTGACGAGAGATAAAGTGATGAGAGATAAAGTGATGAGAGATAAAGTGACGAGAGATAAAGTGATGAGAGATAAAGTGATGAGAGATAAAGTGATGAGAGAGATAAAGTGATGAGAGATAAAGTGATGAGAGAGATAAAGTGATGAGAGATAAAGTGACGAGAGATAAAGTGATGAGAGATAAAGTGATGAGAGATAAAGTGATGAGAGATAAAGTGATGAGAGATAAAGTGATGAGAGATAAAGTGATGAGAGATAAAGTGGTGAGAGATAAAGTGATGAGAGTTAAAGGAATGAGAGGTAAAGTGAGGAGAGATAAAGTGAAGAGAGATAAAGCGATGAGAGATAAAGTGGTGAGAGATAAAGTGATGAGAGATGAAGTGATGGGAGATAAAGTGATGAGAGATAAAGTGATGAGAGAGATAGTGACGAGAGATAAAGTGATGAGAGATAAAGTGACGAGATATAAAGCGAAGAGAGATAAAGTGATTAGGGATAAAGTGATGAGGGATAAAGTGACGAGAGATAAAGTGATGAGAGATAAAGTGATGAGAGATAAAGTGATGAGAGATAAAGTGACGAGATATAAAGCGAAGAGAGATAAAGTGATTAGGGATAAAGTGATGAGGGATAAAGTGATGAGAGATAAAGTGATGAGAGATAAAGTGATGAGAGATAAAGTGGTGAGAGATAAATTGAGGAGAGATAAAGCGATGAGAGATAAATTGAGGAGAGATAAAGTGATGAGAGATAAAGTGATGAGAGATAACGTGAAGAGAGATAAAGTGATGAGAGATAAAGTGATGAGAGATAAAGTGATGAGAGATAAAGTGATGAGAGATAAAGTGATGAGACAGATAAAGTGATGAGAGATAAAGTGATTAGAGATAAAGTGATGAGAGAGATAAAGTGATGAGAGATAAAGTGACGAGAGATAAAGTGATGAGAGAGATAAAGTGATGAGAGATAAAGTGATGAGAGATAAAGTGGTGAGAGATAAAGTGATGAGAGTTAAAGGAATGAGAGGTAAAGTGAGGAGAGATAAAGTGAAGAGAGATAAAGCGATGGGAGATAAATTGATGAGAGATAAAGTGATGAGAGAGATAGTGACGAGAGATAAAGTGATGAGAGATAAAGTGATGAGAGATAAAGTGATGACAGTTAAAGTGATGAGAGATAAAGTGATGAGAGATAAAGTGATGAGAGATAAAGTGATGAGAGATAAAGTGGTGAGAGATAAAGTGATGAGAGATGAAGTGATGAGAGATAAAGTGATGAGAGATAAAGTGATGAGAGAGATAGTGACGAGAGATAAAGTGATGAGAGATAAAGTGATGAGAGATAGTGACGAGAGATAAAGTGATGAGAGATAAAGTGACGAGATATAAAGCGAAGAGAGATAAAGTGATTAGGGATAAAGTGATGAGAGATAAAGTGATGAGAGATAAAGTGATGAGAGATAAAGTGATGAGAGATAAACTGATGAGAGAGACAAAGTGATGAGAGATAAATTGAGGAGAGATAAAGCGATGAGAGATAAATTGAGGAGAGATAAAGTGATGAGAGATAAAGTGATGAGAGATAAAGTGATGAGAGATAACGTGAAGAGAGATAAAGTGATGAGAGATAAAGTGATGAGAGATAAAGTGATGAGAGTTAAAGTGATGAGAGATAAAGTGATGAGAGATAAAGTGATGAGAGATAAAGTGATGAGAGATAAAGTGATGAGAGATAACGTGAAGAGAGATAAAGTGATGAGAGATAAAGTGATGAGAGATAAAGTGAAGAGAGATAAAGTGACGAGAGATAAAGTGATGAGAGATAAAGTGACGAGAGATAAAGTGATGAGAGATAAAGTGATGAGAGATAAAGTGATGAGAGAGATAAAGTGATGAGAGATAAAGTGATGAGAGATAAAGTGGTGAGAGATAAAGTGATGAGAGAGATAAAGTGATGAGAGATGAAGTGATGGGAGATAAAGTGATGAGAGATAAAGTGATGAGAGAGATAGTGACGAGAGATAAAGTGATGAGAGATAAAGTGATGAGAGATAAAGTGATGAGAGATAAAGTGATGAGGGATAAAGTGAGGAGAGATAAAGTGATGAGAGATAAGGTGGTGAGAGATAAAGTGATGAGAGATAAAGTGATGAGAGAGATAGTGACGAGAGATAAAGTGATGAGAGATAAAGTGATGAGAGATAAAGTGATGACAGTTAAAGTGATGAGAGATAAAGTGATGAGAGAGATAAAGTGATGAGAGATAAAGTGATGAGAGATAAAGTGATGAGAGATAAAGTGATGAGAGATAAAGTGATGGGAGATAAAGTGATGAGAGATAAAGTGATGAGAGAGATAGTGACGAGAGATAAAGTGATGAGAGAAAAGTGATGAGAGATAAATTTAGGAGAGATAAAGTGATGGCAGTTAAAATTATGAGAGATAAAGTAACGAGAGATAAAGTGAAGAGAGATAAAGCGATGAGAGATAAAGTGATGAGAGAAAAAGTGATGAGAGAGATAGTGACGAGAGATAAAGTGATGAGAGATAAAGTGATGAGAGATAAAGTGATGACAGTTAAAGTGATGAGAGATAAAGTGATGAGAGAGATAAAGTGATGAGAGATAAAGTGATGAGAGATAAAGTGATGAGAGATAAAGTGATGAGAGATAAAGTGATTGGAGATAAAGTGATGAGAGATAAAGTGATGAGAGAGATAGTGACGAGAGATAAAGTGATGAGAGATAAAGTGATGAGAGATAAAGTGATGAGAGATAAAGTGATGAGAGATAAAGTGACGAGAGATAAAGTGATGAGAGATAAAGTGACGAGAGATACAGTGATGAGAGAAAAGTGATGAGAGATAAAGTGATGAGAGAGATAAAGTGATGAGAGATAAAGTGATGAGAGAGATAGTGACGAGAAATAAAGTGATGAGAGATAAAGTGATGAGAGATAATGTGATGGGAGATAAAGTGATGAGAGAAAAGTGATGAGAGATAAATTTAGGAGAGATAAAGTGATGGCAGTTAAAATTATGAGAGATAAAGTAACGAGAGATAAAGTGAAGAGAGATAAAGCGATGAGAGATAAAGTGATGAGAGAAAAAGTGATGAGAGATAAAGTGATGAGAGATAAAGTGATGAGAGATAAAGTGATGAGAGATAAAGCGATGAGAGATAAAGTGATGAGAGATAAAGCGATGAGAGATAAAGTGGTGAGAGATAAAGTGATGAGAGTTAAAGGAATGAGAGGTAAAGTGATGAGAGATAAAGTGATGAGAGATAAAGTGATGAGAGATAAAGTGATGAGAGATAAAGTGGTGAGAGATAAAGTGATGAGAGAGATAAAGTGATGAGAGATAAAGTGACGAGAGATAAAGTGATGAGAGATAAAGTGATGAGAGATAAAGTGACGAGATATAAAGTGATGAGAGATAAAGTGATGAGAGATAAAGCGACGAGAGATAAAGTGATGAGAGAAAAAGTGATGAGAGAGATAAAGTGATGAGAGATAAAGCGATGAGAGATAAAGCGAGGAGAGATAAAGTGGTGAGAGATAAAGTGAAGAGAGATAAAGTGATGAGAGATAAAGTGATGAGAGATAAAGTGATGAGAGAGATAAAGTGATGAGAGATAAAGTGATGAGAGATAAAGTGATGAGAGATGAAGTGATGAAGGATAAAGTGATGAGAGATAAAGTGATGAGAGATAAAGTGATGAGAGAGATAAAGTGATGAGAGATAAAGTGATGAGAGATAAAGTGATGAGAGATGAAGTGATGAAGGATAAAGTGATGAGAGATAAAGTGATCAGAGATAAAGTGATGAGAGATAAAGTGGTGAGAGATAAAGTGATGAGAGATAAAGCGATGAGAGATAAAGCGATGAGAGATAAAGTGATGAGAGATAAAGTGAAGAGAGATAAAGTGACGAGAGATAAAGTGATGAGAGATAAAGTGATGAGAGATAAAGTGAAGAGAGATAAAGTGATGAGAGATAAAGTGATGAGAGATAAAGTGATGAGAGATAAAATGATGAGAGATAAATTGATGAGAGATAAAGCGATGAGAGATAAAGTGATGGGAGATAAAGTGAAGAGAGAGATACATTGATGAGAGATAAAGGGTCGAGAGAGAATATTGTGATATAAAGTGGTGAGATAAATTAGTGATGTAATTTTAATTCGATTAATTGCTCACGGCCAACACCTGTGGCGGTTATCTGAACCGGTCCTGGGACTCCTCTAGGACGACTCAACCTTAAAAGATGAGGATCTGGTCCAGTCTGTAGTAAACATCACCACTAGGGAGACAAAGGCGGCCGGGAGGGTGTCGTGCTGGCCACACACTTACAGGAAACCCACCTTGACCAGACGTGAATCTCCTCCAGGAAACTCACCTTGACCAGATGTGACTCTCCTCCAGGAAACTCACCTTCACCAGATGTGACTCTCCTCCAGGAAACACAAAGCAGATGTGACTCTCCTCCAGGAAACCGAGCTTGACCAGACGTGACTCTCCTCCAGGAAACTCACCTTCACCAGATGTGACTCTCCTCCAGGAAACACAAAGCAGATGTGACTCTCCTCCAGGAAACCCAGCTTGACCAGACGTGACTCTCCTCCAGGAAACTCACCTTGACCAGATGTGACTCTCCTCCAGGAAACTCACCTTCACCAGATGTGACTCTCCTCCAGGAAACACAAAGCAGATGTGACTCTCCTCCAGGAAACCCAGCTTGGCCAGATGTGACTCTCCTCCAGGAATCCTCTCCACGTGTGCCACAGTGCCGGCCTTCATAGGGTGCTGCTGCTACTTGCGACTACTAACAACACTTGCCCCAACAGTCTGCAGAGGCTTTACGGGGGACCTTTGTCTTTGTGCCCTGAGCCGACTTTCTGATTAATGTGCCAGGCTCCGGGGTAAGGTTCAGAATTGTTTTTTTTTTCCGTACAAAGTGACGAGTCGGCGAAACTGCTGACACAGTAACGTGGGGACTTGATCAAAAGCATGAAAGCACGGAGCGAATTTATATTTTATCATGAATTAAATACGTATTTATATATTTTATTTGAAGACTGCCAGCCACGGCCAAGTTGAATGGAACTCACATGGAGACAGAGAGAGAGAGAGAGTAGTATAAAGGAGGTGGAGAGAAAGAGAGGGAGAAACGTGGAGAGAGAGAGAGTGGCACAGGGAGAGATGGAAGATAGGAGATGGATATAGAGAGAAGCTAGACAAAGAGAGAGTGCTGAAGAGAGAGAGAGGGAGATATAATAAAGGAGATTGACAGAGAGAGAGATAAAGATAGACACACAGAGAGGCTTTTAACTTTTGAACCACTTTTATTGCCGCCAGCAGCAACAGCCCGAAACACACAAAGTCACCAGCAACAAAACAACACAAACACAATGAAACAAAGAGCCACGTGCTGCGTCACGTGGCACTGGACGCGCCACGCACGACACAAAAACGTCACGTGGTGGTGGTGGTGGTGGTTGTCGTCATCGCGCAGGCCACGCCCGACGAGCGAGCACGTGACAAGGTGACAAGGAGGGTGACGTTCACGTCGGTACAGAAGGGGGCTTTTCTGCCCCGCCCCCCCACCCCCAGCGCATCACCGGCTCCAGCCAGAGCCGCGCCTTGAGCAGGAACCTGAACACTGGAAGCACCAAAGAGCAGCCGTCAGTGTCACCTTGCAGCGTCTTCTTCCTCGTCCTGTACACCGCCAACTTCGCTTGGGCACAGACGAAGTTGGCCAATAAGCGTGACGCGTATTAGCCAGGTAAGGCACCACCCCCATATACGAAGCTGCTGTTGTAGAAGGGTAACCCCCAGCCTCCTGAAAACGGTCCCCAAAAGGCGGAACATTTGAGTTGAGCCGCTGGCAGCGTCAGTAACGGTGGGGCAGATCCTCCCTGGCACCGCAGAAAGCGCAGGAGTCTGGCACCCCCGGGGAGATTGGGCTAAAGCCACACGGCCGAAAGCAACTTCCAGTGTGCCAATCTCCACCTAGAGGTCACCGCATCATTTGGCTACGGGAGACTTTGTACATTTGTTTCCACTGGAGGACGGCCGCGATGAGAGGATATAAATGGTGTCTCCATTTTGTGCCCGGTACGTCGGCCAGGCCACGGGAACGCGCCTTGACACAGCCACGTGTGGAGCGCTTTGCTTGGGGCACTCTTCAGAGGCACGTCCATGCAGCCTAAATCGTTGTCTTCAAGCGGCAGTACATTGAGTCTCCAGTAGGTGCTGTGCTTCTCCGCTCTGAGGATTCGCAGCAGCAGCAGCAGCAGCACTGAGACCAGGTGGTGATAAAAAAACCCGGACGGGATGATTTTACTGTCCCCGAGCAGGTTAACGCTGCAGGCGTCGACGTCCAGTCGATCGAACTCGGCAAGGCTTATCCTGCCTTGGTAGCAGCAGCGGCACCAGGAGTACTGCCGCTGGGCTGGATGCTGTAGGCGCTACACGTCGTGCAGACCCAGTCTCCGCACGAGGTCGGCTAGTGGTCGTGCGGATTCCGCGGTGAGGTTTGGCGGTGTTGCGGTCGATAGCTGGGTTGAGGGTGCAGTCGAAGTCTCGCCGCATAACGGTGAGCACGTCGTCCACGTCGTCTGTCGCCAGTGCATCCCGCAGCGCGCCGGAGAAGAGCTTCCTCGCTGGGGCCATGCTCCGCATGTACACGTTAAAGCACCTCGGCCTGGAGCTATTGAGGGACAAGTTCGACGGAAATCAAGTTACCCTTTCACGATTTCTTTGAAGACCACGCTCTCGGGTGCAAACTGCGACCCGAGCACAGTCGCCGCTCCAGCGAGGTTGCCCTCGGCGTGGCTGAAGAAGGCCCTGGCCACCTAGGAAAGGCTGGCGTTGGGCCTCCAGAGTGGCGTCGAGGTGAGTTTCCTGGAGGAGAGTCACGTCTGCTTTGTGTTTCCTGGAGGAGAGTCACGTCTGTTTTGTGTTTCCTGGAGGAGAGTCACGTCTGCTTTGTGTTTCCTGGAGGAGAGTCACGTCTGCTTTGTGTTTCCTGGAGGAGAGTTACATCTGCTTTGTGTTTCCTGGAGGAGAGTCACGTCTGTTTTATGTTTCCTGGAGGAGAGTCACGTCTGCTTTGTGTTTCCTGGAGGAGAGTCACATCTGCTTTGTGTTTCCTGGAGGAGAGTCACATCTGCTTTGTGTTTTGTGGAGGAGAGTCACATCTGGTCAAGGTGAGTTTCCTGGAGGAGAGTCACATCTGATTTGTGTTTCCTGGAGGAGAGTCACGTCTGCTTTGTGTTTCCTGGAGGAGAGTCACTTCTGCTTTGTGTTTCCTGGAGGAGAGTCACATCTGCTTTGTGTTTCCTGGAGGAGAGTCACGTCTGCTTTGTGTTTCCTGGAGGAGAGTCACATCTGCCTTGTGTTTCCTGGAGGAGAGTCACATCTGCCTTGTGTTTCCTGGAGGAGAGTCACATCTGGTCAAGGTGAGTTTCCTTGAGGAGAGTCACATCTGATTTGTGTTTCCTGGAGGAGAGTCACATCTGCTTTGTGTTTTCTGGAGGAGAGTCACATCTGGTCAAGGTGAGTTTCCTGGAGGAGAGTCATGTCTGCTTTGTGTTTCCTGGAGGAGAGTCACGTCTGCTTTGTGTTTCCTGGAGGAGAGTCACGTCTGCTTTGTGTTTCCTGGAGGAGAGTCACGTCTGCTTTGTGTTTCCTGGAGGAGAGTCACGTCTGCTTTGTGTTTCCTGGAGGAGAGTCACATCTGCTTTGTGTTTCCTGGAGGAGAGTCACATCT